>CM026199.1:4655144-4725144 GCA_014839995.1 Xenentodon cancila | reverse complement strand
ATATGCAAATCACCGACATCCAGCAAATCTATGTCTCCATGCTGTATATGGTTTCACGCGGTCTAATGTGGTTTACACACGGCTCCGAGGTGGGCAGACCACGACATCCTCCAGCTCATTAGGAGAACAACATTCCAGGTGCGACATGAAGGCACGTGCACCGGGAGGACAGTTGAGAGGCCACAACCGCTGTATTTTATTAAAAACACAGCTGCTATTTATCGCTGGATACCAAACACTAGTCAGTCTATGCAAAGCTTTTAAATGACATATTGAATTCTTTGTTTTAATTTCATCCCTATAAGACATAACAGGTATAACAGTTAGACTTTCAGGAGAAGGAGAAGTGGTCTACGAACTAAAGTCAAGACAGTCGACAGCCCTGTTCACGCTCTTCAGCTGATGGAAACGGGACATCTTGGTTTTACATGCAAAGACTGACGACTGTTGTCCGAACTTTTCTCCTGCACAGTTGCATTTATTATCAGATGTTGCAGCTAAGAGCGGTTTCCACCGTGAGTCCAATGAACAGAAAAACTGCTTCGACGTTGGCTTTATCGCAATGACACTTGTTAGTGCGAGAGGAAAAAAGAACCCTCAAGAAGTAGAAGCCACTGGGAGTTCTTCATAACCTCCACCGTTCAGTAAATATGCAGAAGGAGATACTTTGATCCGTTTCCCTTCGTGCTGCAACTACACATTGTAACAGTGATGACATATTTTTGTAAGAGCTCTTGGAGGATTTGTTTACTTCAGTGCTCTGTTGTTCTATCTATCTATTACTGTTGTACACGTCTCTACATGAAACCGAATCAAACGTAGAATGCAAATGCTAGTTGTATCGATATTATTGACCGTGCTGTTAAAAGCTTAAGTCGGCATCAAGGTTGTCCCATTCTGTGAGGATTTACTCTTTTTCTTTACTTTTTCCTCTAAGGATGTTGCATTTATGTGTGAAGATGAGGGACAGTTTGAAGCGACTCGAGTGGCTGGATGCACGATGATTAACTGCTGATACCAACGACTGATATGTAACAGTCCTGGCTCCTCATATGATCTTTGATTTTTTTTGGTGCATTTAGGGCACAGCAATACTTCTTTAAAGATCAATAACTTCCTTGTTTATTTATTGCTTCCTGCCTTCTTTCATCTCAAAGTAGCGGCGTTGTCATCCGCTGCCACCAGCAGGCGACTTCTGTCATATTAAAAACAAAAAACAAGAGAGGACAACACGTCATTTTCTCCCATATCGACTGATGATTTATCAGTCCGACAGATAATGTGCATCCCTAACGTGGATATTTTTCTTTACTTCAAAAAGAAGTCAGGAAAAATGAGTGTGTACAGAAGTATTTGCTGTGGCCATCAGCGACGTCTTCGTGTTGAACGTTTCTGGTATTTGACTGATGTTTCAAATCAACTTGTTCCAGAAAAAAAGCATTTTTTTTTCTCCAAATTTCCTCTTTTGCATTTAAGGTTTCGTTCTCCTCTAGATGAGAGTTGAAGAAGCTGATCTGCTCCCCTCCTGACCTTTCCAACCATCTTTCATTCATTCATTTCTCTCACAAACTCACTCATTCCATCATCCGATTCACCCCCCCCCCCCCCCCCCCCCGTCTCCCCTTTCACCATCTGTCCTGTTCTGCCTCCTTCCTTTTTTATGCATGCACCTTTCTTTCTTAATCTCTGATTCGCTTCCCCTGTCCAACTCCCATTCCTGCCCTTCTGTCTGCCCGCCCCTCCTTATATCATCCCATCTCTCCCTCTTTTCTTTTGCTCTCATTCTATCTCTACAGGAAACGGTTTCTTTCCCATCCAGGGGGGTGCAGGGGTGTACTCACTGTCCCAAACAAAGAGGTCACTGTGTGAATCCTCCAAAAACACAAAGAAGAAAAGGAAGGCAGATAAAAATCAGAAACCTACTCTCATCCGCCTCTCTCATCCAAACACACATGCACGCACGCTTTACCTCTGCTTCACTCATGCTGAGTATTTCTCCGACATTCAACAGAAACAAGATTTTTTTTCTTTTCACTGTATATTCCACTCATGAGATGCAAACATAGGTGGTGCAGTCTATAAGGAGCAGCAGAGTGAAGGCTTACTCCCTTTTGCAAAGGGTGCTTGTGCACAGCCACGCACGCCAGAGAAGAAGAAAAAGGAGAAAAAAATTGAGGGAGCCAGGTTTGATGAGCTGCATGCAAATGACATGTAAAAATATAAAACTGCAATACTTAAAACGGGGGCTGAGATAAGAGATTTGAAAATGAGGCACTCTTGGAAAGCGGGCTCCTGAACTGCCGGAGATGAGGCTCAGAGATAGAGCACAGAGGTTTCCCCTCGCCTCTTCTCCGTTCTCACACCTCCTCCTTCTCCGTCTCTGTCCTCCTCCACCCTGCTGAAGCTGGTGCAGATGACAGCGAGATGCAGATACCAGTCGCTCATTGCCACTGAGTGATGAAGACCTCCTCCCTCATTCCTGCCTCAACCCTCCTCTTCTATGTTTACCTAATGTCTCTTCCCTCTTTTTTCTCTCAGGTTTCTCTTCAGTTAATGAACCCCTCCTTCCCCTCTACTGGGGTGTCTTCTCTTCTCTTCTCTTCTCCTATGGTTTCATTTGAACACTATTTATCTTTTTTGCGACTTCTGTTGGGATGATGGTTTCCCTTTCCTCCTGTCAGGTTTCGGCTGACAGATTGAGGGACAAACAGCAGCTGGTGGGACGTGAGCGAGTAATACATGGGAACGTAAATGCAGCCGGGACAGAGGCCCCCATCAGCACCGATGGATGCTGCCGCCTCCATTACACACCACTTCAATACATTCATCAATCAACTACTCAAATGGTTTCAATCAAAAATGTTGCGAGACAAGACACTGGCAGCCTGTCAGTCACAGTTCAACGTGTATAAAGTTGCGTATTTGTGAAAGGCCATCAGTTTTTCATCTGGGTAATGCACAGGTACTGACTGATCCTTGTTTCACATCAATCCCTATTTTATTTATTATTCAGATCATAGCAGCTGAAGTCCATCCAAATGTATTGCAAATTCTACCCATATATCTAGAAAAATCAATAAAAGAACACTTTGAAGGACGGGATGAACTATGATTAAAGGATTTAAAAGAAAGAAATCATAAGAAGGAAACAAACGAATAAACGAGTCGTGGCAGCGACACTGTGTCCACTTATCTGCCGCATTATTTCTGCACATCTCTTCCCACAGTTCACACAACAGTTTTCTTCTCATTTCACAAAGAAAAAGAAAAGTGCTGTGATATTTAAAGATGTAGTTATCCATTTATTCTTCGGTTTTTCCATTACAAAAGCTGGGCGGAGACAAGACTGGTGTCTTTCTTTTTCCAGAATAGCTGGGTGAACTTATCTTTGAGAGGTAACAGTTTTAAAGTAAATTGAAAAATACCAGGAACCCGACACTGGGTAAGTTAACAATATTGTTACGACTCCTGGCAGTTATCCGTTATCGGGGTAAATGGTAATCGCCATAAAACAGATAGCATACGTACATGCAGCATCTGTTAGCACAGGACAATATCTGTGCCCCCAAACTCTTTCTGGGTTTAGTTTGGTTTTGTTTTAATGTCTGAGTGTCACTGACCAGTCACTGCTCAGAGTGCTTCATCTGCAAAGGCACAAGAAATATATGAAGAGAAAACACCGGTCAAAATGCAAATCATCAAGGACTGTTTGACACTTTCTGCTTTGGAGAGAACCTACATTTAAATGATTATCCGGACGGGAAGTTCTGGTTCGGATATTCATTTTTTTGCTAGTTACACTGGACATTCAGAAGAACTCCACCCAGAGGTGACACCGTTTGACCAACGCGGACTGGTTGGGAATGTTTTCATCTAGAAAACAAGAGTAAGGGGCGTTCACGAGGACGAACTGAGCCACTTAGATGAGATGTTTGAAAATGTGACATCTCAACCCTTCTGAGACCCACCTCAGATTTCCAGACGAGAGGTGAAAGGGAAACAAATCCTGTTTCTATCCACTGGTGCATTTAGCACCTATGTCATCCATGCTTCTGTTTAAAGCTTTATTTAATGACATTTGAAAAAAAAAAAATAAAAAAAAAAATAAATTTCCTTGAAGCCACAGATACAACACAGATATTGAGCAGTGTCAAAGACGAAAACTGTAACTTCCAGACTACAGGATCCAGCAGCTACTTGGATGACTGCGTTAGAATAACAGAAGCAGCCTGGTCCTGGTTGGAGGGGGCGAAGCTCTCATTTTTATTCCTCTCAAATGACTTCTGTCACGGTTTTTGACGAACCAATGAATGCATCATAAGGAGTGCCATCGAGGGGGAATGCTGTCCTAGAGTGTCTGCTGTTATCAGCCTGTTTGAATCATTATCAGGTTCCCGCCTGCAAGTGTGGCCTTTTCGGAGCAGATGGGAGCGCTCAGCCTCCAGTTAAACTAGTCAGTATGAGCGTAGGTTGCAAAAATACTATACTGGCGTGGAATCGTCTGCCGCATTACAGCCGTTAGTCTGGTGCAGCTGCGATGCAGCTCCTCTCCTCTCACATGTTTCTCCAAAACAAGGGGGCAAATACACAGTTTAAATACTAAACATGCACTTTCAGCAATGTAAACAAGAGTTTTGCCAGACAATGTTCTAATAAACAAATGCAGAAATTTAACCCGTGAGCCACTAATGATAAGGGTTTTTTTGTTTTTTGTTTTTTTTTTAAATCAGATTTTATGTCATCCCTCTTCATGCATCAGGGTGCATGGTTTAACATCTTGTGGCAAGATAGTAGAACATAAAAATTAAAAATAAAAAAAAAAAAACGCTGTAGCATTTTCCAGCATCTTAAATACCAAGCAGTCTACTTTCAGCACTCCAGATCCTCTTTCATGTTCCTTATACATCCCATTTGTCTAGAGGGGCATCGCAGAAGGTGTCTCAACACTCACCGTAATCATCGATTTGTCATCTTCTGAAGGAGCACCGCTTTAATTAACATTCTAATTTGATGGGCGGAGGAAAGAGAGAAACAGAGAGGCAGAGAAACACTGTTGATGAGTTCAGATAAAGTAGAAAGATCAGAATCAGGATGTAAACAAACCAACTCCGCGTCAATGAAAGAGCGACTTGAGAGAGAATGAGGAGACGGTGATCACCTTCACACGTCCTTCGAGGGGAAGTGATGGAGAGAGAGAGTGGAGGAGAGGGAGAGAGAGGAAGGTAGAGGGGACGAGAGATAGGGAGTAAGAAGAGACTACCCAAAAAGTGTTTGAAAAGCCGTGGGTGGCGCGCCTTATCGCCCCAGTTCTCCTGGAGAGATTACTGGGGGATTAGTGAGAACGCTTGTTTCTAAAACATGATGAAAAGACGTTCGGCATGTGATAACGCTTTGAACTCCCTTACTCTGCTCCTTCTAGGATCGTGCCTTCAGGCTGCCTTTCCACGAAAGACAAGACTGGGGTGGGGTGAGCTGCTGAAGCAGTGAAGGAAGAAGAACAATGGGAATGATGTCCTCCGTGGAGCTTCTTCATTTTGGACAAGCATCCTTGGAGAGGGGGGCGGGCACGCAACAGATGCAACAATCTCCACATTCGCATCAACAGTTTCATATCATGCTTCATTCAAGCTAAAATTTAGAAGAAAAAAAAAAAACTATCCCGCAACTTTGGTTCAGTCCACACACTTGTACTATCAGTTAATTAAAGCGTGATCTAACCAGAAGGGGAGCAAATGTAATATCAGATTTGTTATGAGAGATCCAAAAAAAAAAGAAAATGCAGCAGCTCACTCCTGGGATGCCAAGTAAGACTCGTTGACAAGGACCTGGTTGTTCACTGAAGCAAAAACTGTGAGGAATCAGCAGCGAGCTGATCAGTTGATCAGTAAACATTATTATATCCTGTTCTAAAGTCCGTCAGCAAGATCAGCCAGAAAATATTTAAATAGATAAATGGCTTTACACCTCCTTCTCAACAGATGCAAATGGCAGGATTTCCATATGACACAGGCAAGTTAACAAGCTGCTAATCTAATGAGGGCTATCTGACAGAGGGAGAAAGAGGACTGGATCTCATCCGTGTCTCTGCCCACACGGCCGATACCCCACAAAAGTCATGCAGATCTTCACAAGTCTGCGTCTGACAATAAGACGCCAGCTGTCCATGTGCGCTTATGTGCTGATCCTCAACCAAAACGCTTCCCGGTGGAGTCTTGGCGCAGCCCGATTTTAAACTGATCACCAGTTTGACGCAAGAAGAAGAAGAATGAGAGGGGCGGCGACCCTGATAGGGGCGGGGCTGCCGAGCACATCCTGCCAATCTCAACAAGTAACAGGGGTTTTGGGGGGGTGGTGGGCTGAAGCCTGGGGGCTCCATCAAGTCCAGTGAGGCAGAGGACTGAGGAAGACTGGTGGTACAAGTAAGACGGAGGCAACGGGGCAAAAGGACAAAGCTGGTCCAAAGTGTGGAAATGATTGCCAGTGCCGATGACAAATGTCCGGCGAGAAGAAACAAAGTGCTGCTGGGATAAGAGATCAGTATTCTATACTTCAGTTCACATATATCCCACTATGTAGTTGCTTTAAGATAAAACGACAAAACTATATGGTAAAATAAAAACAACAAAAAATTCTTATTTATTTGTTGTAGTTAAGAACCAGAAACAGGATCAACAGGAGAATTAGAGAAAGAAGCTTTATACGAACGACTTTAGACTTCCAAAACAAAAACACAGTCACGCTACGAGAAACTTTTTTTTTTTCAACATTACGTCAGGCCTCCCGTTTTCGGTCGGTTTGAGGTTAACAAATTAAAAATCACCATTTTATGCAAATAAGGGTCACTAAACTTTACATTGCGGACCAAGCAGCCCGTCAGCATCGGAGGCGGGTCCACTCAGCTCCATGATCCGTGTGAGGCTGAAGCTCCTTCACCTGCTCCAACCATGATAACCGCTTCAGCACGCAGTTTGACAACATGCTTGTTGTCAAACTGTTGTCAAAGTAAATATGATGTTAAAGCTCACATTTGAGAGATTTTCTACAACTCTTTTATTTTAAAATTTGAAACCCTGCACCAACTACAATATGTAAAAATATCAACAACAGAGCGGTCTACCTCCCCTAATGCAACGGCCCACTGTAGCAGAAGCCAGTCGCAGGGGTAATGTGACCAGCTCCGCTGTAATATAATCAATACAAAAATAAAAAATTATGATGTAGATGCTCTCCTTCTCTGCAGCGGCTGGACGCTCACCTGCTCTTTAGATCATGTTTATGGGATGACAGTCTTCTGTTACTGCAGGCATGCGCTGACAATCATTTTTATAGTGAAAAACACATGAGGAGAGGTCAGAGAAGACAGAGAAGAGGAGCAGATGAGCAGATTTCTCACCTCCAACACACTAAGCTGGACAGTCCTGACCCTAACTGACCCATGAGGGAGTAAGGGAGGGAGGAATGGACAGAGGAGGGGGAGGATGTGGAGTGACAGGGGGAGAAACACAGGAGGAATGTGAGATTACGAACACTATCTCCTGCTGATACTGAAGGTCTGTCTCCCAACTCCTTCAGTCCATAGATGGGGAAGGGGGTGGGGGAGGCAGAAAATGAGGACGAAGAGAGTAAAAATGGATTTTGAGAGTCGGGGTGAGATGCTTTCCATATGAATGAAAAGACCTCAAAAGAAGAGGAACAGACGTTTAGAGAGTTTAGAGAAGGACGAGGACGTGTGCGCAGCGGAAGGGAGGGGAAGAACAAAAGGTGATGGGTGACTGTTTGAGTGAGTGCGTGTGCACATACAGATACGCGCACGCGCACACACACACACACACACACACACACACACACACACACACACACACACACACACACACACACATCTGTACACTCAGAAGCATACTGATAATAAACGAAATCTTAGAAATGAGAGCCTATCAAGCAGGAATCAATCACTGGGGTTTGTTATCCAGGAGGATGGCGCCATGTGGAGATAAAAGACAGGCGGACGTCTGGGGAGGGCAGGGAAGAGAGGAGACGAGGGGAGAGGATGGAACACAAGGAGGACACTGATGGGGAAAGGCCAGGACGCGTGCTAGACACTCCATCCCGACTTTGTCAGGACTTTCTGAAAACGGGGTTCGAACCGCTTTAGTTCTGCTGGAGTTGTACCGAGCTGAAAAATAACTACGATTGAATCAAGACGGACGAATGATAAATGCGATCGGATGCAAGAATTAGGTGAGGAGTGGCCGTGTGTGAAAGAGTTTGTGCATTTGTGCTGGACTGCGCTGCGTGCCAGGAAGCCTCTCCCGGTATCAGTATCATATGACTGAACGGACTTGCGCATGATGCACAAACCCAGTCTCTGATAGGGCTTCATCCGCTCCCACAAACTCTTCCCAAGGATCACACACAAGCGCAAAGATATGGGAAGCATGGCTGTTTTCATTTCCAGCTGCTCTCACACACGTACACGATAATGCTTACAGTCATCGTCTCTTCTTGGTACCCAACCATCGGACCTCCAACCTGTGCAGCAGGAATCCTGTCAGTCAGCAGGAGGTCTGTCTTCAACTCAGCGTCAGAGTTTGAGATCAACAATAAACTGCTTCACCAGTCACTTCCTAAATCCATTACATGAACGGCTGAATTGTTAAAGAAAGCTTGAACTCGTGAACACAAATGCCGGTTATGTGCTGAACCTTTCGTACAGGTTTGGAACCAGGCTACTGCTGCATCTGAGCCAGGTTCTGAAGATGATCTGCTGCTACAAAATAAAAAAAAATAAAAAATAAAAATACAGGGACTGTAATGGTGAGAAATCGGATGTCGTCTCTTCAGAGCCGGTAGTTCCTTATACTAGAAATAAAAACTAAATCTGGACAAGAGCTCTCTTGGTTTCTGAAAACAGATTAATATGTTTAGTAAAATAAAAAAAATAAATAAAAAAACAGGATGCTGGTGAGGTCTTAAATCCTTTTAGTCATTTACTTAATTTAATTAATACAACTATACGCCTGAGGAGTCCAAATATTCTGGTAGACCAAAGAGGGCTTTTTAATATTTGTGTATTTGTGAAGTTATGCATGTAAATAAATATGGCACTACAAGATAGACGATTATTATTTAGTATGTTAACAAATTGGTTTAAGCACAAGTGAAGTCAAAAATAAAACCGTAAAAGGGTCAGAGAAGCCCTGAGAATCCAGGGACTGGATTAAGAGCTCTCAACAAACGTCCAAAGACTTCTCAGAACCAGTCCATATACAGTCTTTCAACGTGTCATCGGACCGTTTCAAAACCACGCAGGTGTTTTGTTCAGTATTTCAAACTAAAAGTACCTGGTACTTGCTAAAGGAACAACACGGATTCCTTCAGATTGGAAGTGTAAGTGTTTCCACGGCAGTCTAGGGTACCAAGCAGGAAATGCTCAACCTGTCCCCTCCAGGGTTCCTGGGGTTGTAATGCTGGATACCAGAGACTAGAAGGCCCAAAACTTCGCAGTCTCAGGGGAAAGTTTAACGAAAAGTGTATCATTGTTGATTTGATCGTTATTATAAAAGAAGTCTCACCTCTGTCTCCCGGCCGTCTGTGCTGCTTTCTGACTGGAGGACTCCTGGGTACGGTCCCCACACTGTGTCAGGATGGAGGTCCCGGGCCGCCAGCACACTGCAGTCACCACCGCTGTCACTGAGCTCTAGGTCATCTGGTTGGGAGGAGAGGGAAGAAGAGCGATTGACATCAGAGAGGACGAAATAAGCTCGCAGTTAATATGCCAAAGCGGCTGGTAAGAAATTGCATTACTTTAAGTCTCCAGGGTCAAGTTACTTTATTAAAAAAAACATGTTACTTGTTAAGGTCTTGAGGAGGGAACATTTAAATCTTCTGGGGGATTTGGTAAAAAAGGCCCCTGCTGGCTGAAACATGAGCTGCAGTTCTGAGCTGAGACCGTTTGAAAGGCTGCGGAAGAGGAGGACCTCAGCAAAATCAGCACGTGGCTTGAACTTGACCTGAAATCCTCAGAGCAGCTCAGACCAAGACGGCGCGCTTGTGTCAGCAGCTCAACAGCAGGGGGAGTTTGATACGAGCTGAGCACTTTCTGTCTTGGCTGGTTCAAACGGGAGAAACTTCTTGTGTACTTCCTCAAAGTGAACAGATAAGCGTAGAAGGATGGCAGTGACAGCTGTGGTCTGAGCCTGCTGCAGCCCAGATAGAGCCAGATAGCTAGTAGGCACAGAGGACTGGTCCATCCATTTAAAAGACTCGAGACAGCTCAGAGTGCAGGAGTCTGTAGTTTAGAAAAGTCTCTGCAGATGTGTGGATAACAGAACAAGTTGGACTAGCAGCGCTGCAGTGGGAACTCCGGACTGGATGGGATTATCCGAGCTCCCTCAATTACACGAGCAGCCTCGGGGTTTGATTCTGGAAGGGTCTCCTGGATGTGACCTCCTGTTCTGATCAAAATGTACGAAACTTGCCGTCCCTCCCCCACGCCACCCCACCCCCCACCAGCTCCTCATCTCGTGGTTCAGGAGACTGTTTCAGGGGGGTCAGTCTAAAGTGGCGGGCCTGATAAGAGTGTTTGTCTAACACTCTCCATGTCAAAACACTCATCTATCTTCTCTGTATCTATCCCCACCAGAGAACAACGGACAGACGCTGATAAAATGGCTTTCCCACAGCCAAGTGGGGGGTGACAGCGGAGGCTGCGCTGGTGGCGGGGTTATGGTGGAGGCGGGGGGTGGGCAGGAAGGAGTGTGGTTTGAGGGAAGAAAGCAAGGCAGTGGGAAGATGACATTAAATTAATAAGACGAGTCCTGAAAAACCAGAAAAGGCTTTTCTGTTACAAAGACTTTTTGCGGCAAAGTCGCACAGGAAGCGGTTTGTTTCTCTCAACTCGGTGACAGTCCAAGACATCACGACCAACGCACACCTCGTCGCCTTTTCAGGAACCCGTAGTACGCGTTTCCTCAGGATCCATCCACCGCGTCTACTCTTGGCTTTGTGTACTGCATGAAGAGCAGTCACGGTAAACACTGCTGCCGTTTCCTCCCCTGGCACCTGAGAATCCGACACCGATGCCAGACGCAACAGGAGCTAACCTGATGACCCAATGTGCCTGGGCCAGGTCGGGCTGAATTTTTCATCACATGACTCAGGTGTACAGACGTGCTTGATTTCACAAACGTCTCCGAGTGCCAGACTGCGAACTTCTTGGCATATTCTGTAGAGTTTGGTCTGAAAGTTCTCAGCTCCAAAGCCGTGTCTTCTTCAGACTGTCTGACCCGTCGTCTTGAGAGTCTGAAGTCCAGTTTCTCTCCAGCCCCTATCCTATCTGTTATCATCTGACGGGGCCTCACTTTGGCCACGTTGACCCCCGATATCTCAGCACTCCATCAATGTCCAGTCTGCCTCCCTGCCATTGGACAATCCTCACCACATGGGATGCTTATCAGCCTGACCAACTCCATTGACCCTCATTGTGAAACAACATGAGGATTTGACCTCGGTGAGCCAATGCAGATATTAACTTATAAACAAGGCCGACACAAGCATTTGTTAGTTATCCAATTCCCTCCGTGACCTGCTGTTTCACAGCCTTTCAAGTCAGGTTTTTGTTCTGCGGTGAGGTCGAGGCCAAGTTAAATATCTAAACGTTTTCAACAACACAGACGAGCCTAAAATTCAAATGAGACCCCTGGAAGAGACGACACATGAAACGACTAAAAGCAGTAAGTTACTTTTGTTAAACCCGTGCATCCAAGTATTTGAAAACTTGCTTTTTCTTAGTTTTTTTTTTTCAATGCGTGTCCTCAGATCAAAATGACCCTCCCTTTATACCCATTTTTTAAAACTTTGAGGCCCTACAGAAGATGACCCTGAAACAGATACCAGAGCTGACACTTTAATGAGACAAGGTGGGTCTAATGATCTATGAAATGATGAAGGCATACAACTAGTACGACATGAAAAACGGTGTGTATGTTTCAGGCTTCTGTGAATCCACCTGTTGCTGCAGTAATGGCCACATCTATATCGACTGTTCACCCTAAAGCTGCTTCCACGTGCACATTGTCTCCTTTTCTTCCCCAACTTCCCCGAGAAAAATGAGCCAGAGGTCAGCAGATGAGACGATGCATGAACGCAGCAGCTTCCTGAGCGAGAACGGCTGCAGTTGTGAAATTCACATTATGATATTGCAGATACATTTAAATACTGACATGGACACATTAAAAGTCATTAACGTGATGTAAAAACAAAAAAGTGATTTCCAAGGCGCACTTGTCACATCACATCCTGCCTCCCCGAGACAGATGCTTCCTCACCTCGTATTTCACCCTCCGAAAACTCTCCCGCTCTGAAGCACACGAGGAATTAACTGACAGCCTCGAATTTAAGGTGGATTTACCACAGGTTTGCACTGTTTTAACAGTTAGATTTACACCTCTTGTATATAAACTGACATTTACAGCCATCGCCAAGTGTAAAGTATAACCATAAAGCAGTATTTACTGACCCACATCACTATAATTGAGCGTAAAATTAATTTATTTTAATAGTGATACTAATTTCTAAATGTAGTCATGCTGCCATGGGACAACTCCTTTTATTTATTTTTTTGCTTTAAGAGCAGACTGTACCGACTTTTGTAAATAAACAGTAGTATATAATGGGAGAGTTGTGAATGATGTAAAACCCACAGTTATTAAACTGTTGGAAACGACATTTATCGTACATGTCTGACAGTGAAGCTCTTCTTCAGAGCAGCTCTGGCAGCGTGCGCTCGGTGCAACCTGAGCTCCACCTTATTAATGATGATTAGCTGATGTTTGCGTGAAGACGAAGGCAGCGGACATCATGCCTGTTCAGCGTGAGTCGTGGCTGCTGGCACAGACAGCTGGGAAACCTCTATTTTCAGGTTGCTTTGTTGTGCCTTTACTTGGAGTAATTAGTATTCTTGATGTTTTTTCTCTTTTTACTTAATAAATACATGCAAAAGAACACGGCAGTGAAATGAAACAATGGAGCATCACGGGCTTCTTAAGTCGTCAGAGAGAGAGCGCCGTCACTGCACCTCCACTAATGAGCGCTTCTGGCTAATCCCAGCAGGTTAACTGTGTTCACTGCGGTTACACGAGGCCTCCTACAATCCTAATCCCTGTTAATTACCCCTCCTGCCTACCACAGACCTGCATAATAACCCCCAGTCGTTATCATTATGGCTGTGGCTGTACCCACTGTATGCGCGGTGCGAACACACAGACACACTTTCTGTCAGCGCTGGATGACCCATTCCCAAACACACAAAGCTGGATGGGCTTGTTATCAATATCAGCCAGTACCCCTCTATCACAGCACACACACACACACACACGCACACAAACAGGTACACACATGCTGCCTATGCACCCTCCACCCCCCGATCCCACCAGCAGCTAAACACACAAAGGCTTATCAATACAGACGCTTCAGCAGCCACTGGGGCGTCTAGGCCTCTTTGACAAGCCAACACAATAAAACAATCAGCCCCATCATTAATGAAATAAGTAACGCAATTAACCAACGCGTGAGGGGGGTGAGGGGTTGGGGCAGAGGAGATGACGGAGTAAAGCACAGCTGAAGGTGGCAGAGAGCAGGACGCCGCAGATGAGGCTGTTACAGGATCCATGGATCGCTGCTGCTTTCTGCGTAGTCCTGATAGTTTAATTATTGTCTTTTGTCAATGCAAATTGCACAAATCAAAGTTACCATTGTTTGCAGATTCATTGCGTTTGCTCCTGATGTGGACGCGAGAAATAAAAGGAATGAAACACAGAATAGGAGCCGTTTGATTCACTGGCATCAAGTCCACAGGTATGAAACGAAAACACAGGAACACTAAAGGTATCGGTCTGAATCGCGGCGCGCATTCACCAAAACACCTGCAGCCCGCTCTGAGGCCGCGTGTCGCGCAACGTAACTGACCAACGGCGGAAAGTTTGTCAAGTTTATGGATGCCTTGAAGTTATCGGTTGGACACGCTCGAGTCGGCAAAGGTCAGGTAAAGCAACACTGTCTAATGGCAGAGGGATGACTTCATCTTTCATGCCTTCAAGAGAGAAAAAATACCAATGAATTCAAGGAAGTAACAGTAAAAGATAGAGACTAAGTGAACGGCTAAAGGATTTAATGGACAAACACAAAGCTTCACGCAGAGCCTCACTGGAAGCAACATCAGGGACAAATGTGTTGAAGTAGATATACCCGGGTAGATTAAATGTTGATACATCTCCAGGTAAATACAGCCTGGATGGAAAATTAATTAAACCTGCAGGTGGGCTGTTATCTGAACTGATATGTCATATTATTAATAAATGTTCATTAAGTGGAAACTGTCCACAAGTTTGGGAAGTATCTGGAACACCGGTTTTTTTTTCCTCAAGGAAAAAAAAAAAGAAAAGGCCAAAATGACTTTCCAGGCTCATGTTACACCTGTACAAGTTCAATGAATTCAACAGGTTGTTAACATTTGCTCTTTCAGCTTTTGTTCTTTTTAAGTGGTTATCAAAAAAAAAAAAAAAAGGAAACTAAAACATGATGCAGTCCCACATGATTGACGGGATGAGACAACGCCGAGTACAGGCCCTGCGTCCCAGTGAAGCCATGTAAGGATTCAGTAAGTCAGGAAATACCAGGAATAATCCTGACGATCATCTCAGCAGCAAATTCAACATATATCACGCTCTAAAGCTTTCAGATGAGAAAACTTTCTGAAGAAAGAAAATGCATGAATTTCTACAGACAACGGTGGCCGTCTAACTTCAGGCAGGTCAACTGAGTTTCTGTGTGAGGATTCAAAATGAGCCACCTGGACATCCAGTAGGGATAAACTATTGGACATCGGATAAGAATAGGCTGAAGGGACGGGAAAAAAAGAAAGGTGTAACCCAGCACTGATGTTCTTCTCTCTCTGGCCTAATTGACTTTTAAAAAGACTATTGTTGATATCAAATGAGCACATCGCAGCAGAGCTATTGATTTTTTGACACCGCACAACAGGAAATCTTTATCTGCGTGTTGCTCCGACCCTGCGCTAATAGGTGGGGTTTAACCTCTGTTGAATGACAAATCCCAATCCCTCCCCTCCCGTTCTGTTTCTGTCTCCGGCCCTCGTGGGAACCGAAGCAAATACTGCTGCTGTTAAGAGGAAAAATCCAGACGTGTGGGCAGTGTGGAAACGCTCCGACACGTTACGACTCCCTTCACACATGCACACGTGCAAGGAAATAGGAAAACTAAGGTCAAAGAGAAAGAAAACCTTTATATTTGTCACTGTGTGTCACTCCTATCACATTACACAAGTTAACTTCATAGACGCGTTCGCATTAAGAAAAAAAAAAAAAATACTACCTAATGAAATTTTGAGGAATCCTGATTTTCTCGGAAACGGCTCCGTCTGCCTCCTCTGATTTGTTATTTTGTTCTGTAACCTGCTTTCATGTCGTCCACCCAGCGTTTCTCATTAATGACCACTCTTGTCATTTCTAATGCTGCCTGATAAAAGGCCTCCATCTAACAGCAAGCACGACCTGACTGCGCCTCCTTCTCTCTTTCTCATCTTCCTCTCTCCGTGATCTTCCGCGCGGTGCCCCTGGGTCCCCGGAGTCCGGCGGGCCCGGCTCAGCGGCAGATAGACATTTCTGGGATAGTCATCTGCTGCTCAGGACCACGCAATCATTTCCATTTTACCCTCTGTTGCACAGGCGAGATAAGACACCTGCGTAGCCTCCGCTAATCAGATGAGCTTCAACAGAACTTTATCATTGACATTTACCACTGTTTACCCAACTAATTTCTCTTAACTGCACTGCTGAACTTTTATCTACAAAATACATACACCAGCAGAAAAGAGCAAGAAGCAAACATGCAAATTCACAAATATGCAAAGAAAGATAAACTGAAGGGAGAAAAAAAGCCAAAAGCATTTTTTTTTTCTGTTCAGAGGACGAAGGGGGTGAAAACAGAACAAGTGACAGGGCTACTGTTGATGAGATGATTCCTCCTCCTCCTCCTCCTCCTCCTCCTCCTCCTCCTCCTCCTCCTCCTCCTCCTCCTCCTCCTCACTGAGGACAAATAAAGGCAAAGAAAACTGACATTCACATGCAAAAACGTCATTTTGGAGTTGAGTCAACTGACTGTGGGGGAGTTTTGTTCCCTTCTGATAAAAGAAACGCAGGTCTGTGTGTGTTTGAGCCCTTCATTATCATAAACATCACTATTCGACCGGTCAGAAGACAGATGCAGGGAGACGGAGCGTGTCCTGTCTCACACATCTGTAGTTCATGTTTCAGATGCCCCTTCACCACATGCCTAAAGCACCACTTTGTTACAGATGCACCTGTATGTTTGTCGGCACCGATGAGCATTTTTCATCCGCAACCGTTACGCCTTTACATCTCATACACCTAGTGGCCACGCATGGGTGGCAGCGTGGTTATCCACAGTGCCCAGCAGGATTGCTGAGGATAAATGACACTTTTGGTGGTGTCACTGCCAGCTTTAAAAGCATTCTGATAGTCATAGTCACCCAAAACTACTTTGAGAACCTTCCCTGGGCCTGTGTTTCAAGCATCCGGATGAGAAGAAACAGCTGCTGTATTTCATCCGTGCCCTGTCGCCTGTCGCCAGCATCCGTATCTTATTTACAGTTATGTTTCTAGTTTTTCAGTAGACAATGGAAGGGTTTTTCAACCAAGTTATTCAAATTTACAACAAATAATGGTGTAATGTTAAAAATGTCGAGAAGCTGATTCATACTGAATCAGTAAAAACAGCATCAATTATAAGCCATAATGTCAATTTGTAAAATGTAGAAATGATAACCATTGTTGCGGGATCACAGTTTTATCAGTCTTCCTCTGACTGACCTGCAAGCATCCTTTCAACATCCATGGAGCTGCTTGAAAAGACATCATCCGTCCCCCGCGGCAGGATCAAAGACGGGTGTGATGTGATGCAATGTCACCAACGCTGCAGATCTCCGACATGATTTGCTCTCAAATGACAAGGATTTGGTAGACTTGTGATATTTTAGCTTTTACCCAGCAAAGTTTGCTCTGGACCTCACTTTAAAAACACATTCCCACCAGCTGCTATTTTAAACAAGATTGTTGCACAAACTGTTTGATTTCTCGCAGTTTAATGGTTGTTCAGATACTCAAAAAACCACCGTCAGTGTCAGTGTTCAAAGTTGAGAGTGAAAATGCTTAAGGCCTTTTAGCGGTAGTTAACTCAGTCAGTCCTGCAGGGTAGCAGTCCTACGCAGGGATGAAGTGGCTGTCAGGCGAGGTTTTCACTGATACGCTCACCTTATAGAAGTGAGATTGAAACGGTTGAGGCAGGCGTGACTGGGATAATAAAGATGTGGCAGGCCTTGCTCTCACTCCTTTGATGTTGTTCCTCGTCTTACTTGCATCCTGCTTCGACTGAGCCAAACACTGATCCGAGAGAGACATCTTTTTTGGTTTTGTTTGGCATCTGTATGATAAAAAGGGAGTGTAGCACATTAAGTTTGGGTTGTTTATTTATTAATTAAGAAAAGCGTCTTGTAAGACTGCGACGATGGATGATGCAACAGCACCCCACCGTATTTAACCAAATTGGGGTATAAAATGTAAAATTTTACATTACGAGAAATACTTTTTTTGCAAGAGCTTAGTTTGTAAATGAATATATTTAGTGTTTTTAACCCTTCAACCGTTGGTTGGTGACTAGTTCTGGAGCCCACACTGCTTGGATGCTGAAAAAACCTCTGGTGTTAAAGTAGTTTCACTTAAATCTGCTGCTCATTTCAGATCAAATCCTTAATACTTATTTGCACTAAATTTAATTGACCGGAAAAATATAAGTCTTTGGTTCATAACTTTCATTGCACTTTAAGTTTCACGTTGTTTCGTCGGTCCTGTATGTAACCAAGTTGATAGATCAGTGAGTCAATTTGTGCCTGCTGTAGGAGATGTTAATGTGTTTTTCAAATACTAATTAAAAAAATCATAGTAGTTTTGATGATTTTACATTAACATTTCAAACATCATTACTTTTAAACGGCAGTGGTTTCTGTCTGCTGCTGCTTGTTAATGAACCAAATCATCTGGCTGCTCACATGTTGGACAAGCACAAGTAAATTCTGGCTCTGTCGGGGGTCCGGTTTCGGCCGCAATCAGGTCCCTCGGGCCTCGTGTTCATGTGCAGCTCAGGTGGGTCGGATCCAAAAGAGCTTTCACGGAAAATCTCCAGTCTCTGCTGTGGTGTGAGATCAAGTCCAAAACCTCAACTCTGAGGCAGGCATCTCTAAAGTCACTTTAACATGAATCTGTGAGACAGAAAAAGAAGTTCAGTGCATCAGTGTGTTTTTGAGGGCATGTATTTCGTGAGAATAGCCTTTTCCTCACCCACACTCCCACCTCTATCTCTCCCCGCCTCGTCTGCTGTAGCCTGTCACAAATTAAAAGTGAAGACCTTCCAGAAAACTATTCCTGATAATCACACATAAATTAATTAGAAAATGTTTCTTGACATTCTCTTCACACAGATGAGGAGAGGAAAAAAGACTGAGGCAAAGCCACAAAATTAATTGTACGGTATGTGACTCCGATAATTAATTCAATCATTAATTCATGTCAGCTCTAACGACTCCTTCTGGCTCCTTCAAAAAAAAGAAAGGAGGAGAAAAAAAAAAGGACATTTCAATCAGACTAGTGTCGGCTGCTCGGCCCTGGGAGGAGATGTGGAGTTGAAGAGCGACAGACGTGTGCCGACAGTCTTGGGGTCATTTAAAGGTTCACTGGATTAACAGGTGAGAGAAAGACGTAAACAAACTGAAGGACTGTCAGGCGGGACGGAAAACTGCAGCAGCTAAAAAATAGAAGCTTTGACTTTGATCATTTTGTTTCTATTCGGCCACAAATTCTCAGAATAGATACGTACATGAAAACATCGGCAGCAACGGATTTACCATAGACACTGACACCTGCTGGAAGTTGAGTTTCTGAGGCGTTCAATAACTGCTCTTCTTTGGCTCCTGTTATTTTGAAAGAACTTATCAGTTTGAGCTGCTGAATTCAGAATCACACATTCTGTTAAAATAAGGTGGGGAAAAAAACAACACTGCCACTGATGACAGATTTAAGGTTTAACTGGCACAGTCTGCCGAATAGTTTCCATTTTTCTGCTGCTGCTGAAGATACAAAGCTCCCTTCCGACTTGGAAAAACAAGTGATTGTTGTCTAATAAAGGAAGGAAACTGGTAAGTGAGAGATACTGTGGAGGACCCTAACAGAAAGAGACAGAAGGTGATAAGAAAGAGAGATTGTGAGGATGGAGAAAATGAGCAGAAGGCTGGGGACGTGTGAGAGGGCTGCTGCGTTTTTGTCTTTTTCTCTCTACACGTCCTCCGCACGACACGTCCCTACGTACATGATGCTTGACTCGCATATGACCATAAGTGAAGTGTCATCCTATTCCAAATCTATGGACATCGGTCCACCCTTTGCAGCTATGACAACATTCAACTCCTCTGGAAGGGCTGTCTACAAGGGTTAGGAGTGTGTTTATAGGAATTTTTGACCGTTCTTCCAGAAGTGTATAGACACTGATGTTGGACGAGAAGGTCTGGCTCTCAGTCTCCGCTCTAATTCATCCCAAAGGTGTTCTGTCAGGTTGAGGTCAGGACTCTGTGCAGGCCAGTAAAGTTCATCCACACCAGATTCTGTCATCCAGGTCTTTATGGACCTGCTTTGTGCACTGGTGCACAGTCATGTTGGAAGAGGAAGGAGCCAGCTCCAAACTGTTCCCACAAAGTTGGGAGCATGGAATTGTCCAAAATGTCCTGGTGTGCTGAAGCATTCAGAGTTCCTTTCAGTGGAACTAAGGGGCCAAGCCCAGCTCCTGGAAAACAACCCCACACCAAACTTTGCACTTGGTACAATGCAGTCAGACAAGTACCAGTCTCCATGGCAACTGCCAAACCCAGACTCGTCCATCAGATTGCCAGATGGAGAAGTGCGATTCATCACTCCAGATAACTTGTGTCCACTGCTCCAGAGACCAGTGGCAGCGTGCTTTACACCGCATTGCACTTGGTGATGTAAGTCTGGGATGCAGCTATATATATATTTATATTTAAAAAAGGTGTGCAGGTTGTGGAGAGGTTGCCAGTGTCCTGTCCCACCAACAGCACCACCACGCTGAGAGCTGCTGGGCTGATAGCAGCCGGACAGCGCAGAGAAATGTTCCTTTAGATTAGGGCCTCATACCTATCAATCATCTAGGATGGAGAAAAGCTGGAAGCAGGAGAGTGTGTGGGTGTGTGTGACAGTCACAATATGTTGTTTAGATCCAGAGTGGCTGATGCCAAAAAGGGCAAAGCGCAGTTGAGCTTTTATACAGCTATATATAGTTTACACTGTGCGCAAGCCTGAACAAATTCAACAGGCAAAAGTTACAAATTGTAATATCATAACAGTCAAATATAGACATTTGTTTGAAAATAGCCATTTTTAACTCAGCCCTACGGCTATTGTGGCAACATTAGTCTACAAAGCAAACTATTGCAGTGTTGCAAAAATAGTCACTGACTCAAATATTGTAAAAAGACTCCGCTCTTTATCTCAGTCCCCTGGTTGCACATCCTCAACTCCTGCTTTTTAGGTCCTCTCACCAGAAAAAAGGAGTAAAAGGAATTGAGGAGAGAGGAAGTGAAACATTGAGGTATTAAACTGAGACGTCATAGCTCTCGACTTGTCATTAAAACCTAAACAGGTCATGTTACATCACGGCATCATCTGACCAATGTGTTGTCATTTCTGTGTAAAAGTGTTGGTAACAAGCAAGCCATTTCCAATTCAATATACAAAAGTAGGATTAATGTCTTAAACACCCTTTAAATGTTTTATTGCAGAAAAGACATTTCTAAAGGGTGCACAGTTGTGTCGTCCTTCCACTTCAATCTTCAAGATGCCACGCTAAGATCAATTTCTAGGTCTCGTCCAAGAAGAGACAAGGAAACAAATTACACAAAGAAGATGAGCCTTCATTTCTCCTTCCCATTAAGGAGTTGCAGCTTCTGTGTTGCCATGTGCTTACATCCAAAAAGAAGGTTTTAAGAGCCTCTTTTCTTTATTTTGGTATTTTCTCAATCCCAATTCAGTACATGAATCACTATCTGTAAGGAAGTTTTCGACTGCACCGGAAAACAGTATTGGTATTGGCTGGAAGGAGTCGGACCTCCTCTAGCAGCTGGTTATAAAGAGAGAACTGAGATTTACGTCATTTGGTGTATCACAGTCGTCACTCCAACGGAGACAGATGCACGACGTCTAGCACGTATCCAAGTTTACTGAACACACAAACCAGGCCGCAGCGAGTTCTGCACACTGAGGGAACCGCAGTCCCCATCAGAACAAGCCCCCTGGACTCGTGACAGCCAATCATCCAAGCATTCTGACAGGTGGAGGTGATGGCGTGCTCGCAGAGAGACTTGGGAGTCTGCTGGCTGCAGATACGGGGGAAGGTTACAGAGACGACGGAGTACGGTGTATCAAGAGTGTGATGGATGGACGGCTGAGGGTCAGACCTGTTTTAAAGAAGCTCACAGCTGATGTGAAAGCAGTACTCCGTAACTGTACGGCTGCAGGTGTGGTCCAGGACTCCGCCTGTATTACGCAACAGTCGTGCAATGAACAAATTCAACTTAAAAACCAAATACTAACCAAATACTTTCAAAACCTGTCAGACAGCTGTGCTGGGGGCTGCTACGATAAAGTCATGTAGGTCATAAAAAATGTAATTGGACTATAACTCTTAATCATAAGTATGTAAGAACACAAATGTCCAAAACAGTGTGATTGCGCAGTACGCCAGGGTGTTTCCAAAGTATTCATCATCTGGGGAACATCAGCATCTGTACACAATTTTAAACCAGTGCATGTGGCAGATAAACTATTTTAAGGCAAAATATACATCCAGAGTTGACGATGGCACCAGAGTAAAAGCCCCAAATTCATCTACGTTCCTCCCCTGGGGACCTTTAGTATCTCTGGTGAATTTCTGGGAGGATTTTATGGAGCTCCAGTAACTAAAAAGGTCTTATCAAAGCAATAAACTTCATGATGTTGCAACAGGAAACATGGGGTTACCAAATTCATTTGGTAGGAGTTGTACTCATTTAAACAAACAGAAGAACAACTCCATCATACAGCATGAAATTACTGCATTAAAAAAAAAAAAAGCTTAAAAAAACTGAAGTGAAGCCTGCAGATCCACCAGGATCGTCTGTCATCTCTCCCTCCTTATACATCTCCTTCCTTCCTCTATCTCCTAACCTCACCTAGTTCCCGGTCCCTCACCTCTAACTTCACTATCTGAATTGCACCTCTTAAAACCTTTCACCCCCCCATCTCCTGCTCGCATGGATCCTTCAACCATAACCCTTCTTTCACTCCCCACTAGTTATCGCTGCACTTTAAAACTTAATATGCACTTGTGGGCCAATTTTGAGACGGCACCTTGCGTCAACGGAGGGAGTTAAAAGTCTACGTGTCTGCTTGACCAGATGACAGCACGCACGCACGCACGCACGCACGCACGCACGCACGCACGCACGCACGCAGTTTAACAGTGATCATGAGCAAGGAACTGCATATTTCTTCAGAGTCATTTTCTAATATTGGTTTGGAAATGATTATTTTATCTAAAAATGAATGTTTCAGAGATAAATATATTATAAGATATTTTGAATGAAATAGGTCCCAAGCAGGCCTTTAAAATTAAATGAAAGGAACCTGGGAAGATGTATTAGCTTATGCAAGTCTTTTTCTATGAATCCCTCAAGAGAGAGAGAAAGTGGAAGCTTTCACATAAACATCTTCCCGTCCATGACCCGATACAACGAACTTAGGAACAAAGTGATGAGGGAGCACCGTGTGCTGCTGTGGTCGCAATCGGGGGTGGGGGTGTATGGGTGGGGGCAGTTTCCATGCTCAGTATGCAAATGTGACACAGCCAACATCTCCCATTCCTTTGCCCAAATAAATTAGACTCTCAGCAGTATTAATATGCATATAGGGCGCCTTCATGCTCCATTATAATTAACTACTGTATGATAACCCGACACCCACCCACTTCACACACACACACACACACACACACACACACACACACACACACACACACACACACACACACACACACACACACACACACACACAGCTTAGTAAATAATAATAACCATTATTACGCCTGCCATTATAATGCTTTATTGGAGGTCATTTAAATAACTCTGTGGGGAAGGATAAGGAGCGACGAGTGCTGGGCAAGCAGGAAAGCCGTCTCCTACTCAAAAGGACTTCTCAGTCTCTCTGAGTTGACATGTTGACAGAAGGTGTTATTGGGCAAAACGGAGACCAACATCTCACCCTTCAGAAACCAAATGTGAAAACTGCTCAGACTTTACATAAAAAGCGAAGGCATGAATGCGGTTCCGTTTAATGCAACATAATGTTATTTTATTGATTATCTGAGGACTGCTCCCAAAAACTGGAGCCATGTGAAAAAGAACATCTCACTTCTAAAATTGTTCATATTCGGTCCCTTTCAGGTTTTAAATGAGCAAAACATAACCGTAAATGAACAACACATGTCAGGGAACACTATCGTTATTTAGTGAGAAACTAAGACCACCATCAGTGTATCCATAAGAATTAAAAGGATAAATAGCAGCGAGGTCCTGCAAATCTGATGTACTTGACTGATGGTCGGCAGGTGTAGGGACCTCAATGAAAGCGCCTGTATCAAAGGACAGGTTAGACTCCATTAATCAGCAGTTAGACAGATTATTTCCCAGTGGGAAAACATTCAAGGCAGCTGCCAATCTTCATAAGATGGGCGGTCCCAGCAAGTTCACCCTATGGTCAGACCGCAATCGTCAAAGAAATTTAAATAAATACGTATATACCTAAACAAGTGGTACATCTTAAACACATGACAGGACACTGATGTGTTTGTTTTGTCAGGTTGAAGCCTTTTCTCTCCAAAAACAACATGAACTAGGTTTGTTCATTTGAGTCCGAACAAACCACATCACTTCAGGTGCACCTTCCTTTGAGCAGACGAGACCAAAGTGGAGATGTTTGGCCACGATGAGCAGAAACATGGTTGGTCAAAACCAAAGAAAGCATATCACAGCTGACTGTTCATACCAGGTACTAAGCACGGCGGTGGGATGTCCACAGCACCAGGGCACAACTGCGTCAGGTCACTGGGTCAACCAGGACCTCTGGTACGCTCTGGTACAATGCGAGGCCAACTAAAGGTCGACTCTAACTGGACCACACAACGTGACAATGATCCTAAGCACAGCAACAAATTTGCAAAAAAAAAAAAAAAAAAAAAGGATATGTTCAAGTGGGTTTTTTTTTTTTATTTCTTGAAACTTTGAAACTTGGAATTGTTTGGGGAGGAGCGATCAGCAGCTTCACTGATTATGAAAGTACTGTTTGCAGCAGCTGTTCGGTTGGTATGACTCTGGCAAATGATAAATTCAGCCGAAGCACGTGGAGACTCTTCAGTTCCTCACAAAGCTTACGTTCATAATCTTCTAATTGTTGGACATCGTATTTTTTTGTTTTTTAAATGTAAAAAGGGTTAAAAGATAATTTGATAACCAAAATATCTGCAGTTAAATGTTCACTTTGACGATTGATTATTTGGCTTCGTGCGATGTCCCCGGAGCGCCACTGGGTGCGTGTACACACACTAACACACTTTTCCTTCGTCATCCCAGACAGCAGACAAAAACACCACTGAAGCTGTGTTTCAAAAGACTTCATCACGGCGGCGCTGATTAATATTGATGAACTATTTGATTCACTAAGCAGTGGAATGCTGAAAATCACTCTTTTTGGCCACTCACAGGGATTTCTATGCATCACTGGAGGACAGAAAGTGTGGTGATCACCAGAAAACCATCCAACGAATGACAGGGGATTACTGTGACATAATTTGCATATCAAGAATTTTAAGCAGCCAGGGAAAAAATATGGAACCCTGCAGCCAGCAAGGTCATTCAATAGATAGTTTTTTACTGCTCTGTTCATAATTTATTTCACATATCATGCAGTATGGAAATAAAGGTGGCGTTAGCCTATCATGCCACCCCTGATAGGAAGCAGCACCCACCGAGGCTTGTCCGTGCCACCGCCGAGCTGTTTTAAGGCAGAAGAAACTGAAAATTACAGAAGCCTCTAATCCATCCCAGTTTAGCTCTTTAATTTGATTTGTTTTGTTTTTTAAGTTTAGTTTCTTCTTTTTCCCCAGTTGAATTGACAAAGCTAGTTTAAAAGTCAATACAAATAAAACTAATAATAATAATCATAAAAAACAAGGCAAGGCAAGAAAGACCAAAAGAATCTCATCGCCTATCACCATCTGGGACAAAGGAATTCATTCAGATTCACTGTGTATATGTCGAATGAAAAACCATGTGTCCAGTAATCAATTATGTTATCTCTAAGCAGGAAGAAAAACCATGAGTTCAAATGATGTGTTGTTGTTTTCTCTCTTTTATGTTAATATCAGCCTGTGTGAACAATAGTAATGACTGCAATAAAGACAGATCTGAATAAAATACTTGAATAAATGGAGAGATTACTATCATAATGTTAGAACACAAACTGAGCGTAGAAAGGGAAATTAAAATTTTCATATCTAGGAATTACATGTTTTCAGAGCAGAATAATTCATAATTTTTTATCTTCTAAAATATAATTAGCAGATTAATATTCGATAAATTTAGACAAAAGCCTGCATGAAGTTTGTGCACATGCAATAAGGTCTACCAACCATAGTAGAGGCAAGTGTACATTTTAGCACTAGAGAACGGTTACATGTATGATGGATAGAAGTATCACAACTGTAGTGAAGAGACCACAAATATAATAAATGAGAGAAAAAACATGTATAGGTGTCGAGCGGTAAACTGAGACAAGAAAACAATTCAGCATCTCAAACATGTGTCAGACTGGGAAAATGCTGCTGCGGCGGAGTCGGCGTGAGATGGATGCTGCGTGCATCGGTGATGAACGCAGAGTAAAAGCCACGCAGACACGGGGTCTGGGGACTGTTGTGAACCCTTTGGAGTCGACTGTGCAACGGAGGGTGCCTCATAAAATGAAGAAGATCATGGACAACCCTGAGCGTCCTCTTTGTACCACGGTGATTCAGCAACAGGGTCTTCAGTCAGAGGTTTCTCCAGATCCACTGCTACACAGACGCTACAGGACGCTACTCCTTCCTGCACACTGCTGTAAACCTCTACAACGAATCTCCGAAGAGACTGAAATACTGCAACAATTAATTTCTCTTCAGCTATTAATACAGTATGTTTGAATGTGAGACTGACGACTGCATTTCTACTCGGTGTTTCCAAACAGAAAAAACAGATTTCACACTTTGAACAATGTCTGCCAAAAAGACTTAAACATGATCTTTTTTTTTTTTTTTTTTTACAGATGTGTATATTTTTAAAGAGGACACTTATTTGAAGGCAATATCTTCCATTTCTTGTGAACCACCAGTTCAAAGCCTCACACATACAGTACAACTCTGTCACTTTGCCTGGGGCTGACTAATATTGAAAGTATGAACGTTCAGTGAACCGTTTAGATTTGCGGGGCACTATGACATCACTGATCCAGATCACAGTAGATTACACAACCTCTTCAGATTCATTTCCACCCATCAACTTCGCATCAGTCTGCATTTGAGGTACCTCACAAGTAGATAGCACAAAGCTGCTAAACTGCTTTGTAAAGAAGCACATCTGGTGGAAAAAAAAAAAAATTGGGGGTGAATTAAAGTAGAATTAATGACCACGCCCCCTAAAACCAGCTCTTCTCAACACAGATGTAGAAACTTAATTGATACGAAGGGTTTTGGACTTTATTCTTGTGGTATTTTGGTCAAATAATGTCACAGACATTTCATTAAAACCTCAAGAAATTGAGAAAAACCGCTAATAAAAAAAAGGGCATGTGTCTTTTAAAATGAGCAGAAGTGATATTTAAGAAGTTTCCTTAGTGTCCGTCTGTGTGACGAACTTCTTCCTTATCTGCCTTTCTACATTTCTGTTTGCATATTTAAGTATAATCACTTGGAGCTGCTGACACAGATTTTTAACAGTATTGACACCTGAAGAACACTAAAGAGTGAAAATATCCAAACAGGAGCTCCAAATGAACCCAAACAACTCAAACATAAAACACGACGCTCCATTTGTTGCAGATAACTTTGGTTGTTTGGGCTGAAAAAAAAAAAGAGGCCGGTTTTGTTTTCTAGGTTATCCCGTCTATGTGGCTGAGGCGACCTTGTCTGCAAGTCAGCAGACTGTAGATCTGATTAGGCTTTTATTAAAGCAGCAAGCTCACTTCCCACTCCAAATGTTAACCAAACAAACAAAAGAAAAGAAAATAGATTCCACCCAAGATCAAGGCTGCACACACAAAGACAGACACATGACTCATTAAAGCAGCAACCATGAGCATGACTGGCCTCAGAGCAGCCACGCTAAGCAGCCCGCTCGGTTACAAGTATCCAAAAGGCAACAACAGGGAGAAAAGAGTGGAATGCCAACACTCCCAGAGGAGATTAGAAACCCTGCGTTTCCATACCAACCAGTACACACCTGTCCTGTGTTTTCAGATCACACACATGGTGAACAATTCTGATGAGCGCAAGCAACGTTACATCAGCCAGTCAGATGGGAAAACAACGAAAAGATGGAGGGAAAGGAGGGAGAAATGAATGCCATGATGAGGGTGTAGGATTGGGTGGAGGGGGGCAGGGGGTTGCTGGTGATGGAGAGACCAGAGGAGAAGGTGGATAGATGGAGGGAGGGCGGGAGGAAGGAGGAGAGGGGGGGCTTGACGATAAGAGAAAAATTCAGACCGGTCAAAGTTTCCTTTTTGCCAATCGTGCTCCTGATAAAGACAGCGCCTGCTCCGGAGCTGATAGAGGAGCTATCTCTCTCCCTTACTCTCACCCCCCCTCCCCCATCCCTCCGCCTCACTCACCCGGCAGTTAGTTTGTGAGAAGGAGAAGGGAAAAAAAAAACAAAAAAACGAAGGTCCGTATCAGTGCAGCATCATGGTGCTACCATCAACCAGCCACCGCGCAGCAATTAATATCGCTCCAATTACTGTTAAAGGGACAGGGCTGGGACAGGACGATAATGAACACATCCTCTCTTCCCTGCCACAGGAATTAAAACACACACACACGCACAGACGCACATAAAACGTGCACAGCTTGAAAAGGAAATAATGCGAGATAGTGCGGTAATCTTCCTGCATTGTTTAACTCATTGAAGACAACAGACAGAGAGAAATAAATAACCAAACAAACCTTGATAAGAGAGGAAATAAATAATAAAATTATGGCGATTTACTTGTTATCTTCTCTTAGCTGCAGGCGAGTGTGTTTTTGTTACGACTTGAATACATTTTTCCCCCGGCCTGTCATACTCGCATCCCCTACAAGACAACAAAACAGATCCTGGAAGACACTCGGAGGAGGAGACGCCAGTGAATTTCTCAACACGGAAAGACGGAGGTGAGAAGCTGAAACTTTCACATGCCAGTTGAAGTATCTTTGCACTGCTCTGCTGCGCAACTGTACGGCTGTTGGGCAGTAAGAGAGCACGCCGAGACGCCAGGCGTGGCTCTCGCTGCGACCCTGTCCGTTTAAACCAGAGGTCTGTGCATGTCCCACTGTAGCGTCCTCGCTTTTGAAGCCACGGGCATCTGGACTTTCAGGAATGTTCCTGCAGCCGGAAGCTGCTTGGTCCACACGGATCAATCGACTGACCGCCACATGGAGCTCACACTGCACGGAAGCACCTGTTCACGCCGTTCTCCAGACAAGATGGCTGGGCTATCAGAGCCAGCAGAAATCCGATTTGCATTTTTAGCTTCTTTTTATTTTTTTTTACTCAATTAAAAAATATTCAACTATAAAATGGGGATATATATTTAATTTAAAATAAAAATACCAAAGCTTCATGGAATATATTTGGGTCTCTCGAACAAATGAAGGAAAATCCCCAAAATGGGAAACTGCACATTTCTATCTACCCTTCATTATTAACAATAAACAAACAGTTGAGTCTTTTCCCATGGTACAGCAGTTCTGAAGCTGGCTGCCTGTCGCACATCTGTGGGGATTTAAGAGTTCCCGGAATGACCCACAGGAAATTGGGAGTCAAGGGTTGAAGGACTAGTGTCAGCCGCCAACGTGTGAACGACAGAGGAGGGAAGTGTAAGTATCTGAATTTGTGTGCAGGTGTGAGCAGTCAAGCTCCATCATTTATTTTTCCCTCAGTGTCCTGACTGACGTCGGATTTGCGTGGAAGCTCAAAGCTCTAGGACGCGTCTCAAATAAGGCACAATTAAAGTGCAACTTTTGTGAAGTCTAGGCACAACTGCAACTTGAAACGTACAATTTAACTACAAAATCTAAAGTAGCTTAAAGACATTTAACAAATGGTTCAAATACTTAGTTTTGAGTCCATCGGTTCTGAATGAATCCTTCTTTCATTCCAACTTCCTGTGAAGTTTATTTGAGTGAAAAAATGGAGTTAATTAGACCAAGAGTGGCTTCTGCGGTCACAAACCTGGACTTCTCCACTGTAAACGCTCTTCCTCTTCCCCTCCTTCGTCTTCCTCTTCTCCACCGCTGGGTGCAGGACCTTGCTCCTTCCCATCACCATCTTCATCTTCTGGTCCTCCTCCCGAGTCCTGCGTCATGGGCTCTGGATACACAACACAAAGAGCACAACTCAAGCAACCACTGCTGGGCTTTGGCACACAGACTGAAACCCTGTGTGCGTGTGCACAGCATGTGTGTGTTTGCGTCTCTGTGGTTCCTCCTGCTGGAGATTAAAAGCTGCAGTGAAACTATTCTTTGTAACGCAACACCTTAACACACGCACACATACGTGCAGGGACCCTTTCATTTTCACTACAAGTGAGAGGAAGCAAAGATTCAGAAGGGACACCTTCACTTCTGTCATTTTTCTGTCTCTGCACTCGTCTCCTTCCCTCTCAGCATCCACCCTTCCTTCTCATTCTTTCACCGACTTGAAGGCGGGCCTCTTTCAACGTCTTTCCCTCCTATCTTTGCATCTCCTCCCCCTCCTCCCACCAGCCTGTCACCTTCAGCAGAGACTGAGGCTGCCTGTGTTCCTCTAATCAGTGCTGATATCCCTGTCATTGATCAAGCTGATTACACAGCCTCCCGCTTGCTGATCAAAGAAAGCACTGACTGGTTTTTGCACCTGGTTGGAATATCTGTGTGTGTGTGTGTGTGTGTGTGTGTGTGCGTGTGTGTGTGTGTATGATGCGTTTTCTCAGCATACACAAGATACGTGAACCCTGAACTTTGCCTGTGTGGCCGATATCAGTGAGTTCATCACACTGCTGGGCTCCTCCCGATTAGCTGGACTCATGATTAGTGAGATAAGATTAATAGTTGCATCAGAGCACCTCGCTGTATCTGACCTGAGGATCTTACACCATCATCAAACCAAAGGTCAGCTGACTTCAGGGAACTGGATTACAGAAATGTCAATATTAGTCACACTAATAATGTTAAACGGGAACCTACTTAAAACAGAAAATTAAAAAAAACTGTCCACATTGTTGTTGGTTACAAGCACGCGGTTAACTCAGTCACCATCTGTTTTCACATTTTAACTAAAACTCACAACAAATCAGAACTTCAACTTAAGTATGGACTGTCGTCTCTCCTGGACATGTAAACCCCACGTCATGTAAACAGTTCAGATCTTCAAGTAATAAATAAATCCACCGGCTCCTTGTCCAAAGGGCCGCAGTCTAGGACTTCTTCTCTTTAAACTACCAGGACCATGTTTCTTCCTCACAATCTTCTGTATGTTTGAGCCTTCTGTCCTGATGCATTTGAGGTCCTCTTGTACGTTTCCCTTTCACAACCTTCTCGTTTTGTTTGCACTTGCTGATTTTTAAAAAAAAATTTTTTTTGCCACATTTAATATCAAATCGTCCCTTCTTGAAAGAGGTTTTGAGTTTTCCTGATGTCAACTGCCGGCTGTCTTGTGACACCGTGTCTTCTGTCAATCAGCCAGGTGCAACAGCTCATTAAAGACTGCACGCTCTCTTGTCGATGCAGACTAAACTCCACTTTTAGATCATGCGAGGGTTCGCTTTACAAATGCTAAATTCAAGAGATTTCATCATGCTTCCCTCTTCGTAATCTGAAAAAAAAAAAAAAAAAACTGTCAGGAATTGTATTTACACAGCCAGAATGTTCATATGTTTGATAAAATGGTTTTGTGTCTCAACAATCTTTAACAGGATACTAAAATAAACTGGTTATTTACAAGCTCCTGGGCCCCTCATGAAGGAAGCAGGATGGAAATCCCTCCATATACAACTTATTTTGATTGAGAAGAAACTGAGTTTTACAGATGTCACTCGGTCTGGTGATGGTCACACAGACTGACTTGCATTTTTAAACTCTCGCAGGCATTTCTTTGCGTGCAGAGACGTTCAATGTCTTCCAACTGAAAGCTGTTTTGAGGAGGAAATTAAAAAAGAGCCGGAGGATTACAGGGCCGGTTTTATGTGTTGCACATGAATATATCCACCAAAAATGGGGTGATGTTTCATGTCATGTGTGTTTACCATCAGCTGAAAGTTATTTTTTTCTCTCCCTCTTAATATGTATTGTTTCCAGCTGATCAGATGCTTTTCTGTGTCACACTTGACAGTTAACTGCACATCTCCAGATTTTGGACTGAAACGTCTCAAAACATTTCTGTGAGGTAATTTGAAAGTTTACTGGTTTTGAAAAGTTGTAGAAAAAAAAAATAATACATCAGCAGGTTTGTAGAGTATAAAAATGATTTCAAATTTCACGTTTGGTGAAATACGACTCTTCCTTATGACTTCTATCCTTGTCCATACTTCCTCCTTCCTCCCCTTCCCCAAATCCCGCCCCCTTTGTCAGCCTCCACCCCGATAACACCTCAGCCATGTGCACAAAGGCCATGTTTACCCTAGCATTCCTGCTCCAATAAAAAGCGATATCGCCCGATCGATACCGGCCATAAAAGCCCCGTGACCACACGACGTCCTCGCCCTCGTTATTTGTGGAAATTTTAAAAAAGGCTGGCTGGATCTTCATCGTCGGTTAAATAAATAAATAAATCAAAAACACAACCAAAGCAGATGAACTGATCCAGCGACATGTCACGTCCACCTTTTAAGGACAACATATTGTACAAACGCTGAGGTAACATCAGACCCACCCACACACACACACCCACACCCACACACACACACACCCCGCCTAAACAGTGCCATTATTTTCAGCTATAAATCACGTTGAATGGCACATTGATTTTATCCTGCAGGGGCTGGAGCGAAGAGGGGGGCTGCAGACACAGTTATTGCGTTTAATATTATCAATATTATCTCCCATATCATCTGAGACAGGGAGGGAGGCAGGTATCAGGAGGAGTCGACAGACACTTTTCTGCCAAACCCCCTCCTCCTCCGCCTCCGCCTCCCTCTCCCTCTCTCCTTCTGTCCCTCCTCCTTCTCTCTACCCCCTCAGCGAGACAGCCTCCATCAATCTGATAAGCTGAACTTCCCCTGTCACACCTGCAGGGCAAAGTCACCTCCCAACTTCCACAACCCTCAGCATCTCTGCTCCGTGAGTTTAAATGTCTTTAAACCCCCACCCCCAATCCTGTACCATCATATAGCATCCACTCACACCGAGGACGAGCCAGTACAGACTCCATGCTGAACAATTTGGCGAAAGAAATGAAAGGGAAACCACATCAGGGCTGAGAGCGCAGTCACGTCCGTCACCATTGACACTTGATCCATTCAGCAGCAAAACCGACACGCCTCGGGGATCAATGCAAAAATCAATGGTGCACGCAAAGTAATCCAGACTGGAAATATGTGGGAGTGACACACCGTGGGTGAATGAAGCCCAAGTTATTTACACATGCTGGAATAAAATAGAGTTCTTCTGTTTCAGAGGAGCAAGAGCCAGGCGGGCGTTGGGATTAACGTCTCCTGGAGCTGCCCAGGGAGCACTCTCCAGGTTTGTTTAATGTTCTTAGAGATTAGTCGACTTAATCAACGATTTTTTTTCCCGATGCGTCGACCACCTTTAATTTATGTTTGGTCTCCGGTCTCAAACGGCTCATCTACGTTCAGGTAATTCCGCTCCACACCACTAGTTTTGCTGTGGCACCCCTCTCTTTCCTCCCCTGTAGTAAACCTCTTTCACCGTCGGCTCATAGCATCTTCCTGCTTTAATACAAAAATGGAAGCGGGTGGTGTGTCTGAATCATGTCTGGCAACTTCTAGAAAAAGGCAGAAAGCATCGACAGTTTGGGAATACTTTAGGAAGCTGGTGATAGACAGTACACATTGTTAGACTGCGTTGGCGTTGACCACGACCACCTGAAGAGGAAGCACACAAGACCTGTTGAAGATGCAATAAGGAATAAAGGTCTATTGATACTTATACATTTCATTTACACTGATATAATATATTTTGTAATTGCACTTTATTTTATTTTACGTTTACTTTTGACATGGTGCAGGTGACATTTTATGTTTTGGCCCTTGAGTTGCGTTCAAAATAAAATAAACACAAATTAAATGGCAATCATTTGATTTTTGAGGAATATTAGTTGTTTAGATTAGTCGACTAATCAAAAAATGTATCAAAAAATGAGACGTTAGTGGCAGCACTAAATGCTCCTCTCACGGTATCTGATGAAACAGATTTCCAGGGCGCTGGTCACAGGGAAGTTAATCCAAAAGCTGCACTCAAACTCCAAAATCCTTTAGTCCTCGTTTCTATTAACTATCTAGACATTAACAGCTATGTTACTCAAGCGCAGTCACTCCCATCACAATGTCCCGGACGCCACTTGTTGCCACGCATAGACATTGTGGAGCATTCTTGATATTTTATACGAAGGATAAAATACATCAAAATGACATCTTTTTGTGGACAACATCGCAGTGATTTTGGAAAGACACCTGCACACTCTCCTTTTCAAACAAAGCCTCCACTTTCTGAGGAGCTGGTGCTTCAACATTTTAGCTTTTTTTTTTTTCTGTTTTAAGATTTTGTGACTCTGATGGGCTTAATTGACAAGAGGGACACAGGAAAAGGAGGCAGAGAAAACGGCAAAGACACACAGCAAAGGGTCTGATGTGGTTAAAAATCTGGATCTGGATAAAAATGCCCAGAGTCCAGACATGACCACACGGACAACCTTTGGGAAGTTCTGGAGCAGAACCTACACGGCTGTCCAACAGGCCATTGCATAAGCTGCTCTTCACAACACCACTATGAACGTGAGCCACAATTTAAGAAAAAGTTGGTCCAACAAATTATGAATGTGTGACTTTATTTATTTGGTTAATTTTATTATATTTTACTGGCCAAGCAGTGTAAATTCACTATTTTTTGACAATGATTAATATTGCTGCTGTAACGTTAGATCTCTAGCTGATCTTAGGAGCTGTGAGCTGTTTATGTAACTTGACCTATTAACTCGGTAGAGAGACATGTTTTAACGCATTATAACATTGTTGAAGGGCAACTATAGCTCCCTATTAGACCTGAAAAAACCCTCACGATAACCCAAAACCAAGTAATGGCTCATGAACATCTTACACCACTACTGAGCTCATAAAACATATATATTTGATTGGTAATAACTTTCTTTCCCTCGACATGATCGTGGTAAACAAGTTACATCCTCACATGCCACATTCTTTATAAGTGACCTATTAATCAGCCATTCTCCTGTCCAGATATTTATAACTATTTGTTTGTCCCATTTAAAACAAAAACCTCAAGGATTTTCTTTTAAACATATTAGCACCTAGGAGTCTATAAGGTTATTGCTCAACATAAAAACAAAAAGGTTTAAAAACTATCACCCTATCCCCTTACTTCTTGTCAACTCTCTTCTACTTAAAACTAAGACATTAAGAATGTTCACACGTCTTCAAAAGGTGAAATTTTCCACCAGTTCTTTTAGTCAAAAATCAAAAAAATTATTTTAAAATAGTAAAAAAAACGGCAGCTTATTCAAAAAAAATAAAAAAAAAAAGCTTCTAATCGGGAGAAAAGGGGACACAACAACCTGAGGTCAGACGGTGGCAACATGTAACTTATCAGCTTATCAGAGGTGGACCTTTAAGTTTCTTGATATGTATAAAAATCATGGAAACAAAGAAAGACAAATAATGTGCTTCTGTAGGTTGCTGCAAGTGCACAGCAATTCTGAGAAAAGGGAAGAGAAAAAAACCCACCACAACAGAGACAGACAGGGGCGTAGCGAACAGATGCTCCTCTATAAAGACGTGTGTGCAAGTGTGTGTGGATGCTTTTGTATCACCATTAATAAAGCGGGTGTCAGGTTGGAGGGGGGTTGTTGTGCAGAAAACAGAGTGTATGGTCCTGTTACTGCTAGAATGTGTTTTTCTTGCGAAAGTTATCAGGGTGGTTATCGCTTGTGTGTGTGGGTGTGTGTGTGTGTGTGTGTGTGTGTGTGTGTGTGTGTGTGTGTGTGTGTGTGTGTGTGTGTGTGTCTTCCAGATGGTGGATAAGAGGCCCTGCCTTTATTAGCCAGTGCTGGCCAGATAAAGACCTGGTATTGATCCCAGGTTGAAAGAGCAGGTTCGTCAAACATGGCTGATTTACAGAGAACTGATAATGGCAGCACCGGGCAACCGAGGAACCCCGGATAGGGGAGAGAGAGGAGTAAATCAACAATGTGACGGAGGTGTGTGTGCGTGTGTGTGTATGCTGGGCTTAAACACATGCACATATAGAGAAATGGGGAAGCAATCGGCGGACAAACTCACTCACATGTGCAGCACGCGTGAGTTCTCTCATCTTCGTCATCTTATACAATTTAATACACACACATAACCCAACATCCCCTCAAACACACACACACACACACACACACACACACACACACACACACACACACAGCTAATCTCTAATCTTGTCTCGATTAGCACCTGACAGAATTTCCATGGGTTTATCAAACCGAGCCAACCAGCAGACGCTTATCAGCCTCAGCCCCAAAAATTTCACAAGAGCAGGAATTTTTGAGATTAAAAAACACAGCCAGTGAAATCTTGAATAAGTCAAAAGAATATGAGTGAAAACTCTGCTATCGCACAGCGCGGGGGGGAGGCTTGGGATGAGAGGTGGATGGAGGGAGCGGACTCACCAAAGCCCACAGAAATGCTTTTCTTCGATTTTTTTTTTTATGTGTTTAGACACATTTGAGATAAAAAACAGTGACACATGTGAAAGTTGTGACCTCATAAAGAGGATGGAGACTTTTTTTTTTAATACTTTTGGGTCTTCAGTTGACGTTAATTGTGTAACAGATAAGCAGGCAACAGTTGATGAAAAAAAACTAAGTCTTGATGTTGAGATCAAACTGATAATAACCACTAAAGATAATAACAACCGCTAATAACTGACAGAAAAGCTGCCATCTGGGTGACTTCCCTGAGGAGCAGCTCAATGATGCTACGAATGCACAAGACCTGCTTTCTTATGTACAAAATGTAGTGTGAAGATTCATTTTTGCAAGTAATTTTGATAAAGTTTCAGCCAATTTACCATCTTCATTTTAATTTTGGTCCCAGGACCGTTTGAAAGCAGCTCCGGGGAACTCCTGGGAAACCACGGAGCAGAATTCACTGGTGGGATAGATGGTGAAGGTGATTGTCGGGGCTCCCAGCGGGCAACACTGAACGTCCCGGGACGCCTTCCCCTGCCACCTGTACTTTCACAAACTTGCAGCGGTTTGGAGCCAGATTTAGAGCAGAATAAGCTTACTTGTTTTGATGCTCACATACGACATTATTTCTTTCAGTGACTCTATATTTCTGCAGCATTTGTTTTTTGAGGTGTTCTGTTTTACATTTTTTTGGTTTTGCATTGTCTTGTTAAAAATACCTAGTTGGCGCTGGAAATTGTGTGGTTTAGAAGGCAGCATATGTTTCTCTAAAACCTCAGTGTACGCAAGTGTTAGACCCACTGCTAGACCATAACGGACTCTGACTTCTGGATCTGTTGCTGCAGTCTGGATGGTTCTTTCCATTTTTGGTCCAGAGGACATATTACCTACTTCATCTTTAAATAAAAAAAAAAAAAAAAAAAAAAAAAAAAAAGTACAGACTTGTTTAACCACGATGCTCTCACTGTGTACTGGTCCATCCCTGAAAACCCTGAGCCCAGAGAAGTCAATGTTGTATCATGTGGACATGGTCAGATGCATTTTTGAATCCAACTTCGTATTTCAGTGCTGAACTGAGGCCACCTACTGTAATATCTTGCTCATGTTGTATCAGCGATTGATGAATGACATTTGTTGTTGCAGTGTTTGTCTGGAGGATCAGAGATCACGGGTGTCCGTCTTGTGCTCGCTTCCTTGCTTCCCCTGCCCTTTACACGTTGAAATTCCTTCAGATTCTTTGAATAGTTTAATGATATCATGCACTGCAGAAGGAGAAATATGCAAATCTCTTCCAATCCTTCTGTGAGGAATTTTGTTTTCAAACATTTAAATGATTTTTCCCACAGACTCAGGGTGTATAACTACAGATGAATGAAGTGTCTCTATGTCTCTATTCTTTCTTATTTCTTGCTCTACCCGGCTGGCCTTCGGCAGGAGGGTCCCCCCTCATGATCCAGGTCCTGGTCCAGGTTTCTTCCCTCTTAAAGGGGAGTTTTTTCCTTGCCACTGTTTGGCTTAAGGTTTTTCTTCCACTAGGGGAGTTTTTACCTGCAGCTGTTTATGTAATAATTGCTCGGGGGTCATGTTCTGGGTCTCTGGAAAGCGCCTAGAGACAACTTGTGTTGTAATAGACGCTATATAAATAAAATTGAATTGAATTGAATTGAAAATAAAATAAAATGTTTGGGTTAATTCTGTCTGAAACGAAAAGAAAAGTAAAAGCAAATGAAATAATCACTGCACTTTTTTTTTTAATTACCATTATCCATATCCCCCCATTGTTCTTATTTGGGAATAAGAGTTACTGTTTCATTTGTAATTGTCTTTTTGTTTTTTTAAGATTTACCTTCTTAAAGGCCCAGTCTAGTCTGATTATTTGACCTTCGTTAAATAAGTCACAACTACACAGAACCTACACAATTAAAAAATAAAAGAAAACACTTCAACCACAAACAAGGTGTTTAGTTTCTTTGTGAGAGAAAACTTCCTCCCTTTAGTGTGGACTTTTGGTTTTTGTAACGTCGCACAAATTTAATGTGCAATAAAAAAAAAAAGTGCAAACACACTAGGAAGAAAAGTAGGACCCCGCACTAAAAAACATCACTATTCGTGCTTTCAGGTCAAGAAGCAGTCCTACGTTTTAAGGTAAACCTGCACAGCACAGTCTCTGCTCTTGCAGTTTATCTGCTCAGAGTAAAAGGCAGCGGATGTATGAAAATGTTTCAGGCGGTCAGATGAAAAACAAAGTCCTATTTGGGAGCGAATACAGCAAGAGAGAGATAATACAGTCATCAGGAAAGTTGCATCTTGAGCTCATTTGAGTCACTCATTTGAGCTCAGCTGGGGAGTGGTGGCCTAGTGGTTACAGTGGTGGGCTTGGGCGTGGAGAACCCAGGTTCAAGCCCAGAGCTGCCCACAATGGTAAATCACTGGGGGCCCCTGAGCAAGGCCCTTAACTCCCAGTTGCTCCCCGGGGCGCTGCCCTGCTAGCAGCCCACTGCTCACTAGTGAAACTAGTTGATGGGTTAAAAGCAGAGACTAATTTCGGTGCATCGTACATACAGCGTGTGCACGATGTCCACACTGACAAGAAAGGGAAGAAAAAAAAAAAAAAAAAGAAAAATTTTTTTCAGTGTGTGTGCGTCAACGTTATGACAAATGATCACGCTGAAAGAAGATGATGATGATGATCAATTAGTAGTCAAATCTATTGACTATATGAAGATCTCACCAACATCAAACTCCACAATATCAATCAGGAACAAACAGAAAGCCTCAAGGTGCTGCTCATTTTGCTTTTTTGCTTCCAACACTCCCTCCTGCAGGTGGCTTTTCATCGCCCGCTCACCTTCATTGTAAAGGGGCGTGTATGGCGGCGGGCTGGAGCCGTCACCTTCTGCGGAATCATCCGGGTCCGAGGCTCCGCCCTCCTCTCCCGACAGGCTCAGCGTATCAGCTGTGTTTTCCTCGCTGCCGTCAACATCCCCGAGGGAACCTGCGGGAAGAAAAGGAGGTGAAATTCAGTTAAGTCTGAAGCGAGTACGTTTCAAAAAGATTATTTGCTTAGAAAAAAAAAAAAAAAAAAAAAGCATGATACAAATACGTAAAAGTATCGGTGAAAAGAACAAAAGTGGTGTTTAAGTGTCCTCTTGGAGTCCAAACAGTGCAGTAGAGTTGAAAATAAAGAACAAGTTTCCTGTGATCGCATGTTAAGACAGGACGGAAAAAACATTATTCTAAACACATTAACACATTCATGCTTTTTTTTCCTCCCCTCATTCAAAAAACGGTTTCAAGAATTGGACACGCTGAACAGTCTAATCCAGAAGATTAATAGCAAGAAGCCAAGGGGGACCTTAAAGCCAAATTACAGTATACCTAAAATTGCAGCTAAAAGAGTGATTAGTGCGGGGCTGATCAGTATCAATTACAGTTTCATAATCCCTGCTGACCATAGTAATTATACAGTACTTTTGATCTATTTTAGCCTGTTTGAAGATTACATCCAAAAATTGAAGTCAGTTAATATGGATTTAATGCGACTTCTTTAAGACTGCTTCATTAATAACACCGACTGCAAGATGGATCTTTTAATGGTGCATTAAGAGATCCAATCCTTGAAATAAATTCTCCCGTATGTCAGCCGCGCGTCTCTCCCGTCAAGTCGTTAGTCTTAGAGGCCTGCCGACTGCAAAAGGGAAGAATCTGCCATTTACATCCGCGTTGCATGGCGTGCTCGAGCCGCAGCTCCCCAGAGGTGAGCGTGATCGAATTATTCGTCGACGGCACCCATTTCTTCTAAGAGGATTAAGGAGAGTCGGGCAGAAATGGTTAACACGCCGCAGACTGCTGAGGGAGACACGCATACATAATGATGATGATGATGCACTGGAGAGACGAGGAGGGTGGGCACATTGTTTTTGAATAACTGAACCGGGGTGAAATGAATACAGACGTTTGGCGCATTTCTCCCTCAATCCAGAACAGGTTGTAAATTAATTTTCACGAGGTTGCGTAGAACGAACAGGGAGGATTGTTTCGGCACTAAAGCCGTGACTGGGGGGCGTATATATTTACAATTCTTGAACAAAAGGAGTCTATAATCTATACAAAGCACAAAACAATACCCGTGAATAAAGAAGCTTGTAGAAAAAGGGAGAGGCAATTTTTCTAATTCTGTTAATTTCACTTCCAAAGCAATTAAAAGCAGGCAGAGATAATGCTGGGAAACAATTGCCGGCTGACAAAGTGTTTCTGTCTTTGTAAATGAAACATCTTTAGGCTAATTTCAACTTCCACGCCTGCATGGTTCACTCTAATTTCAGATAAAATTAACACAACTAGATTTGGACCTTCATATAAAAAAAAAAAAAAAAAAAAAAAAGACTGGAGGAGAAAGAATCAAAAGATCGATCCTGTACACAATATTTTTAGAATTGGGCCCATGTTGCCAGAGCTGTGCTAGATCTAATTTTCAGTATCTTTAAGGACATTTTCATACAATTAATTTTCCTTTAATCATAATTGTACAAAGGGACTTCTCTGTGTAACATTCCAATTATATTTCCAGTTTAAAATGAAATTTGAATTATGATTTCTTTCCTCATTACAGCTCTGGTTTAATGAATCAATCACTGCATCGCTGCTTTCGGACATCAAATGGTGCGGAAAAGTTTCAGCTCCACTTTCCCTCCTCTTTTATCCGAGGAGAAATATTCTGCGGCTCCCCTTCTCTTCCTGTCTCGGATAGTTGGCAGAAAGGATAGCGGGGGCCGGTGTGATAAGTGCACCATGTTCTACTTCATTAGTCCATTTTAAAGCCACAGCCTTTAATTGTTACACTGCGATATCCAGGAAAATTGGACTGAACTCATTCAAGAGATGAAGAAATTCTGAAGAGACGTAACCCACATGTGTATCTCTGTAGGAGGGACATCAATTAAGTTGGGTCTTATCCAACAACAATGTTCAGCTTTCGAGACTGTGAGCTGAAGAATGAGGATCTAAAGTGTTCACGAAAAAAATGCCTAAAGCTCACACTGGTTCCTTCAACTTCAGTTGTCAAGTCGATGAAACTTTGGTCTGCACACTGGTGAAAAAAAAAAGGAGAAAAAAAAACACTCTAGATCAAGAAAAGTAGCATTTTTTTGTTTGTTTTTGTCATTTTAAATAAATGTTCCTTGTGATTTTTCTCTTCAAACTGCTCCGTTTTTGTATCCACATCCCTCCTCAGCCAGTAACTTGTTCATTTGTTATGCTGTCGTGGAAATTTGTCACAAAAGGTTAAAAAGTCAAAGCAAGTTTGGTGGATAATGTCTGTAATGTCTGAGAAAACTATGAAATATATCGTGGAATATATTCAATAACGGCCAAAGTCATTTTTTTCCCCTCAATTTTCTCAAAACAAAACAACTTAACCAAATATTTGGGGGAAAAAAAATATGATTTATGCCTTTTTTTTTTTTTTTAACGGGGTGAAAATATGAGATTTTTAGCAAAGCAGTTCTCAAATCCAACTCCATCTACAGTGCTGATCATTTACAAATAAGACATAAAGAAAAACAAAAGATGTTTTCATATAGCAAAGCATGACAAAAGGTGGAAAAAATGCGCCAAATGCACATTTCAGACTTCAAATACAAAATGTGAGCAGCTTTGACAGATTATTACAGCAACTGCCTTTCACTGTCACCGTTACATTCAGTGTTTGTCATGGCTTCATTCAGACGGAAGACAACAGCAGACAACAGCAGACAACAGCAGACAACAGCAGGCAACAGTTTCCGTGGACGTGGCGCTGGACAGAACATCAGCTGAGCTGGAACACCAACGGGTTTCCTACAGCAGGTCACATGGCGTGAAAACAGCCCATACTGGCATGTTCGTCAGTGCTGCGGTTGTGCCAAACCACCGTGGAACTGAAGGAAAACAGCTAAATATATATATATATATATATATATATATATATATATATATATATATATATATATATATATATATATATATATATTTTGCCTTTATGTTCAAAGTCAATGAATATTCACCGTTACACAACACTTTAACTGTTGGAGGTTGTTTTGCAGTTGACACCTAAACCCACTTGATCTCTTTGTGGATGAACAACTCTTGCTGGCGTTAAAGATTATTGCCAACTGCAGCACTTCATGAAGACCTATCTTCGTGTTTCTCATGGATCGGACCGAGATCGCCGCTTCTGTCCTTTTACTTCTCCAAGTTTACTTAAAGTTACCAAAATCAAAGAAGCACACGGACCCTTCCTCTTGTTCAGCTATGATACTCTCAGCCCTTCATTCAGCAAAGTGACAGATGAAACTTTGCTTTTTTCTCTTTTTAGTTAAGTTGAGATGGAGAAGAGGAGACAGGAGAGAGGAGACAAAGCAGAAAGATGCCGTATAGATGTGCTCGAGGGTAAAATTAAAAAAATAAATAAATAAACGAGGGGGTGAGAATGTAAAGAGAAATAGCCTTTTTTCTATCTATAAATGCAAATATATAATAAAAAAAACACTGAGGAAATAAATACGTTATCAACACAAAAAAAGAGACTAATACTAACTAATGTAACATCTTATGTATTTATGATTACCCAAATTCATTTTTTCCATCGTTTTGCAGAATAAGGGCATTTTTATTTATTCATTAAGCTTATCAATGCTTTTTGAAGTCGGTTCTTTCAATCCTCCATAGCAACAAACCTGCTCAGGAGTATAACTGGACAGCTGTGCACATGTGAAAGGGGCTTTGACAAAATCAAAGAGGAAAAGCGCACTTAAGACTAAAGATGTATAAAAGTGAGCCCGCAACCTGTCGATAACACCCGACAGGAGTAATCTTATTCTCACTTAATAACTTAAAACATGTTAATGCAGCTGGAGATGAATTTAGCGGCTTATTTTTTACTTGATATGGGGCTTGAAAAAGTAAATGATCAAAAACAGAAGAATCAATGATGAGGTTTGTTTTTTTGTTTTAGTTGATACGTTTGGTGCTTCCGGGTCGTTAGTTATGACATTTGAGTCTTTGTGACAACTGTCAAGGGGTGACGGCAAGCGAAGCATATTCTTCAGGGGCTTCCGGAAACAGTCAGTCGAGGACAAACAGCATATAAAATAAAAAGATGGGTCCGAGTTAACAGGAAAGAATCCATTCCACCACTCAGATCAGACCGAGAGAGACGTGGTCCTGCAGGAAAAGAAGAATAATAGAATGCAGCTGTCAGTCTTCGAGGGGCGAGGAGAGGGAGAACAAAGTGCTGCCGCTGATGAAGGCGCCAAAGATACTGCTTTATTAACTCTCCGTCCACATCAAACCTGCAGCTCACAGCTCGCTGATTAAACACAGAGACAACACACATCAAACCTGCATGCTCAACAAGCTGATTAAACAGACGCAGGCCTCGCCGCTCTCACGCTAATAACCCGCCGCACAAAAAAATGAAAAAAAAAAAAAACACACACATCAGACCTGAAAGCAAGAAAGGGAGACGGAGAGGAGTGCTAGTATCAGAAAAATCACAGACTTGTGAAGAGAAACATTAAAAGAGAATATTTAGAGAAAGAAAGGAGGCGAGAATAGGAAGGAGAGGAGGATGAGTCAAGAAAACGGAGGTACCTGACACAGAGTCACGCACTGGAGAGGAGCCACTTATTGATCAGAGTGAGGAGAATTACCCAGCAGAGGAAATACTCGTCATCAACTTTGCACTTTAAACATTTCTCTCAATGCTGCACAGGCTCTTATCACAGCCGCGTGGCCGCTGTCGCCACGGCCGCTGCTCACACAAGAGGACCAAGCCTCCGCGCCGGCCTCCTAATCGATCGCTCTCATTCAGCATTAATAAAAATCTGCCTTTCTTCTCCAGCTGCTGATATCTGGGCTGCTAGGGAGAACCTGTTGACGCGAGTGCAGAAAACATTTTCACATGGAACCAGGTGATCTGATCTTTCTTATGCTTCCAGAGCACGTTTGACGTTTCGTTTTTGTCATCGCATTTTCAGTCGACAGGATGTCAGAAGTGTGATAAGACCCAACGAAGGCATCCTCCAATCACTTGGCTTCATTGATGAGCCCCGTCATTAAAGCATTACATCACAGAGTCCTGTCTCAAATGGTTGGAAAACAGGATTCCAGCTTCTCACCTCATAAATGACAAACAGCTTGAGCACCACATTGAAAGTTATGCGTTAAATATTTACCTGGTGGCTCTTCAGGAACATCTACAACAGGTTTCTGAAGAAGAGAGAGCAACTACACACATTCAAGTATTTAACTCAACCCTCAAACAGAAAAATGATGACGCTAAACTGCCTTAATTATAGTTTTCTGATTAGTAAATGAGCTTTATAAACCATTTTAAGAAAACCATTTCCAAAGTTTTTGAACAACTTTGTCCTTTTCTGGTGATATTTATTATTAGATAGTGAAGATTTGTAACTTTTTTCTTTTTTCAAATCCTGCAGCATCCAACACATACCTTTGTATATATCAAAGTAAACACGACGCACGTTTTAAAAGCTGGACTTTACCGTCACTGAGCTCTGACGGCTCCAAGCGATAAACATTAAAACATATGCAGGTGTTCATTTACAGCAAAGGAAAACATTAAAAGGTTTAAAAGCACCCAGTGATGGTGTGAAGGAAGGCACAGAATGAACCCGCGGGAACACAGCTGGGCAGGCCGTGCATAGAGCCCGAGTCATTTTAATGACAGATGACGCTACGGTGATAAACAAGCGAGCCGATGCAAAGGCACGCAGCGGGAAGCCCAACATCAAAGGCCTGCAAATGCATCCACACACAAATAAAAAGGAACATGCTGGAATCTTGAGTTTAAAAGTGCTGTTACACTTTATAATGCCGTCTTGTTTTTAGCCCTTTGTCTCTCCATCTCAACCTGCAGTCTCTCCTTCATTTTTTCACTTCCTCCTCTCTTTCTATCATCATCTCTCTGTTCCTCATCTCCCGCCGCCGCCGCCTCCCCCCTCTCTTTCTTCCTCTCTGCCCCCTTTCAATATCACTTGCGCTCTCTCTATCCTTTACACTCCATCACCTTCCCTCCCTGTCTCTCTTTCTCTGCCTCCCCTCCATCCCCTCTTTCTTTTTTTTTTTTTCTGGTGAAAAAGCATAGTGACTGGGAGCGTCACTCTGTGTGGATAGCTGGGAGCCGTTGGCGGTTATCGGCTCCTGCAGACTCTCTCTGCCGGTCTGATCTGTCTCCTCTTCATTAAGCAAATACGCCGACGTGGAAATGAAAACATAATAGCTATTTGATTTCCAGCGAGATATTTTGCATATTGGTTCGGCGCTGATAGCGGAATTTCATCAAGTCGTTTTTTTTTCTTTTTTCCACTCTCCTCTCTTCCCTCCCTCAACCACCACGACAGCCCCAGCACCCCCCCCCCCCCCCCCCCCAGCCCCCCAGCCCCATCTCCTCTTCCTCCTCCTCCTCCTCCTTCTCCTCGCTCCATCCTCATGCTTTAAAAACTGAATTACTGAGCGGGGCCAGCTTTCAGCAAAGATTTCTTTTACATTGCTGGGAAGAAGGAAAAAAAAAAGAGAGAGAAATCTAGTTCCCCAGGAAGACTACTTAAATGATTAAATATCCCCCCATTCCCATCTTTTTTCTTCTTTTGCTCTTTTTGATAACAAGGAAGGAAAATTTAAAGAATTCACAGTGCTTTAGGTTGACTATACTAATCGGAGATAACAGTGAGAAAATTAACTCCTTAATGAGCAGAGCCGTCTCCCTGATAAAGGTCCCGGGGAGACGGCGGGGTGAGACACCAGCTGAACCCTGGGACATAAAGACACAGAAGGTGAGATGAAGAAAGCACTGGAGTGGATGGAGGGATGGGGCATAATCAGAAGAAGAGAGGCTCTGCGGCTCCATGTGGGACTAACAATTCACTTCGCCTTTTTCCCGCTGGAGATGAGGAGATACTTGCTGCTCGGGCGTGAGGCAGGCAGGTGGAGAGATAACAGGTGATAATGCCCACACAGATACCCACAGTGCTTTGCACTAGCACTGGCCATGATGATTGGCCCAACAGCGGGGTATCCTTCATGGCCCCCGGAGAGAAAAACTAGCTGTGGAGGAGGAGATCAGCTGCCTCTTCACATGTGATAGTCCAGCGTCTCCCAGGAGCAGCCTGGTGCGCTGAAATAAATCTCTGCTGCTGCATGTGGGAATGCTGCGTTGCAGCAGACACACACACACACACACACACACACACACACACACACACACACACACACACACACGCACACACGCACACACACACACACACACACACACACACTCATAACATCATGTATTTGATTGGCACAAAGACTGATGTTAAAATATTTAATCTCTCAACACATCTTAATGTTTTTCAACTCCTCCGCCCCGTCGGAGGCAGTGAATCCCTTACAGAGCTGCATCAAGTACTTTTTGGCAAACAAGAGAAAAGACGTGCACTTGACGAGGATTTCCAGTGATGGATTGACTGTCGCTTTTAAAAAAAAAAAATGTGTCGCGACTCTGATCTGTAATTCTGATTTAATAATGTTCCTGTGTACATTCAAATCAACAAATGTCTATCAATTGGCTACAATTAGAAAATGTTAAAGTATTTGCACTGATTTTAATACGCTGAATGAGTTCAGAGACTCCCACATGTCAGAAACATCACAACATAATCTTGACCAGTTTTTATCATTCATAAATTCTGCAAACTGCACATTGTGAGGAACAGGCATGCCTCGGTCATCAGCCATCTACAAAAGAATAACCAAAACTTTACAATGAAAGCCAAATTTTTATTGTTCTTTGAAACTGAGACAAGTCCTTCCAGTGATCTTTCCAATGATACTTCACGATGTGGGAATAACTATGGAATTATAATACCAGAAAGAACCGGTTAACTGTGGAAAATAACCATCACAAACAGGAATGCTCCTCCACCAGCTTCCCACGGCTGTCTGACTCAAATCCAAGTCACCTAATGCAGCCTACCGGGAGACTTCTGGGTCGGCAGTCAGTTGTTTTAAATCATTTGTACCGAATTCTGCTCCTCCAGAACCACTGCATTCCTCTGAGGAACGTCATCTCAGACAGCTGTCACAGGGCAGGGTCAGTCCAGACTCTTCTCCTTTGAACTTTCCTCGCTACTTTCAAGAATCTTCGGAACACTCGCGTCTTCAGAGAACAGCTCCTCTCCAATCACCTGCAGCATCCAGTCCGCAGACTGGATTCTCATGTTTAACCCTTGTTGTGAATGCTTTTATTTGTGCTATGAAGCCACAAGTTTACTGCTCTTGTTTCCTGCCATATTTGGAGCCACCTCTCCTACTTCATCTCGCGGTCAACTGTCTTCTCCACTGATGGATTTGGATGTTGCATTTACCACCAACAGCTGTCCTTCTGGTAGAACCCAAAAACAGAAACAGTCAAAACTGGGTGAGTGAGACAGAAAGCGGCGAGGGAAAAGCCCCCTTATGTCCTATTCGCCTCGACTAAAACTACCTCTGGACCTGCAGTAGTCACCCAGACATCTGTATCTAGTTCTATGCATTTATTTATTGATTTATTTATTTGAATCAGAGCTTTATTAAAGCTGGGCCAGATGACTGAGATGGTGCATTTCAGGAGGTTATCACCACCGATGCATCACATCTCCCATCGTTGTTTCCACTGACATTTTGTGCACTTTGTACGTTGTCCCATGTAAGGGAGGAATGTTTTCCAAACGCTGCACTTTGGAGTGACAGCTGAAGATACTTGATAAAGAGTGAACACCAATCAATGAACCGAGGAACGGTATCATTCATCTCACTCAGTAGATTCATCCGCCGTCACTTATGTAAGATCAGCCTGATGATGAACTGGAACTTTTCCATGCTTCAAATTAAGAATCCACCTGTGAATTTCCTGTGACGGCGGCGTCGCGCCCTTCCTCCGAGCGTGGAGGCGCCTCGGCGGCCCGCGCTGGATCAAGCCTTCACTTCTGGTGTTCTGTTTCACAACTGTTTTTTTTCTCTGGCAGCACTTCAGACGCTCTCACTCTGACAGACCGTTTCATTTTCCTCAAGGACACATCACTCCCACACACATCACAGAGGAGCGGCGGCAGTCTGCCATTTAAACGCAGCGCAGAGAGCGCCGCTCCTCCGAAAGGCTAATGAAAAGTGAACATGTGTGTACTATGATAAAAGAGTGTGTGCGCTCCAGATGCACATTTCTCAGAAGAGTAAAAAACAAACAAAAAAAAAAAACAACAACCTTCATGAAAAAAGAAAAAAAAAAAAAACAAATACATATACATATATATATATATATATATATATATATATTTTATGAAACATAAGTCGCTTTGTGTGCATGTGCATGTGCATGCTCCTCCACACCACCTGCAGCACGGACCCAGAAACACGCTCAGGTGCAGCAGCATGTGTGGACATCTGAGAAGCTTCAACACGTTGATCAGTTTGTTCATGCCGACAGTGGGGTTTACTCTGACTTTAAAAGTGTGCAACTTGCTTTAACATTTTGTATTTTAACTTAAAAAAAAAAATTATTTTCATTCACGCTCATCTTCTGTTTTGCAAAAAACCAGTGTCGGTGTCAGTTCCAGATCAGACTCCACATACACATCGATGACTCCCAACTTCGTGTCTGAGAAACTCAGATTCAAGGTCATAAATGTTGCCATAATATTTCCAGACGTGTGTTTCAACTGTTTGACAGATTTTTTTACCTCGCCCCGCGACGACTGTTACATATATGAGCAGCTGAAAGAAGTCCTCTCTTTGTCTTTTTTAGTGGAATGAAGATAAAACATGGACAAGGAAAAAGGGAGTGAAAACAGGTGGTGTTTGAAAGAGAAAGAAAGAGGGGAGGAGCCTGGAGGGAGGACGATAGAGAGCAGTTACCGTGCCGCCCGAGCTGAGACCCTGGACTATTGAAGCCAGGCATGCAGACGAGAAAGCCAGCCGATAAGCCTGGCTGATAAAAGATAGAAAATAGCAGCAGATTTGAACTTTCCCACCGTCCTAAGATCCACAAGGGGGGGAGGGGGTTGATTCAACTACTTATTGAATCCTCCTATCTATAACCCCCCCCTTCTGTAAAGAAAAAAAAACCAAGCGTGGGCAAGACTAGTGAGCAGGCTGGCAATACAACGAAGATCATACATAGAACGTATTCACGCACTGCGAGGTTCCCACTGCTGAACAATTCCACAATTCTTGTAAAAAATGTCGGGAGCTCGTGATAATCTAGTAATGCCATAACCAGTGGGAACCGCCAAACACACCCTTACACACGCGCAGAACAATGGTGCAACAAAATCCGAGTAATACAATCACACTGCCGGGATAAGAGTCTCCACGAGTTTCTTAAGATGGTCAAGGGAAGGTCAGAAAACACTAGTCACTTTTTTTCTGCAGACACACACACACACACACACACACACACACACACACACACACACACACACACACACACACAAGGTCATATGGTGTGTGAAGTCTACCCATCATCTGTATCCCCACATCCCATCAGAGACAGTGTTTTTTTTCCATATCTTCTCTGATAGAAGGAGACTCGTCCTTGAGGAAAATGGTGAGAATTTTCACACACATCTACGCGCAGACAAACACGCACAAAGGTTCCTAGATTAAATAAGGTCATTCCGGTTCGAGGCATCACTGCCGCCGTGACGTGGATTGACAGCGTGCACCGCAGAGCATCTTTACTGCGACAACGACAACAACAACAACAACAACACACATGATGTGCGAAGTCACGTGGGTCAAAAGGAGGACGAAGACGGGAACAGGTGCTTTTACGCACCTGTTCCGATCATGTGATTACATCCAGGAAAACCTGGAGAGAAGTTCGCTTCAAAAAATAAAGACAAACAGTGACAACTCTTAAAAGCAATAAGTGCTTATTATAATGAGCACCAGTCGGTGATGTTAAAACATGAAACTTGGAAAAAAAATCAGAAAACAACGAGCTCATAATCTTCCTCTGCCAACTTGATGTTTAGTTCATTAGAAGGACTAAATGTTCTGTTTTTTAATAGTACTCCGCTCAATCTCCGAAAACACCACCTCCAGCCCCCGACAACAGAGGATCTCTGCTCTGGTGTGGGAGTTTGGGGGCTCACTCCTATACAACTGCATGTGACTGCTCTCAAGAATATCTGAACTTTCTCAATCGTATCGACCACGAATTACACAAAACTCTGCATTTATGGCCACTAACAAAGACATGCAGTGCAAATGGATGGTGAAGGCTGTAGATGCCCTACGCCAGAAAGGTCAAAAGCGTAAATACACACGCAGTTCAGCAACGCACACGAAATACTCCCGATGGGAAACCGATCGAAGCTACGAGCCACTGAACCAGGAACATCTGGACCTGCTTTTTCGGGAGATTTCAGATGATCTCTCCACGGAGATGCCAATACTGTGGCTTTCAGATATTCAAGCAAATAACTGACAACAGAAGATTAGACAGAGCTTCTCGCGCTCTATCTGCGTTTCTAACGCACACTTGCAGAGGTGAATAGTTCCTGCAGCGTCCGTTTTGCTGCATGACTTCACAGCCAGTGAAACCGGTGCTGCATCATTTTCACAGGTGGAAGCAAAGTTCAGTCGTGATCCGTTTGTTCATGGACAGAGTTCACCTACATCTACTGTTCGTCAGGAAGTCCTACATGCAAAGAAACGCTCCTGCAGGTCATCATCTCCCATTTCTTGAGCCACACTTGTAGCTGGTTGGCAGGAGAGCGGAGAGCTGGGTCCTACAGCAGATGTCAGGACTTGGTGGATCACAGACTTCAACGTATGGCCCGATTAGTAACTTGAGGCCAAACTGTTATCATGCATTCATGTGTGTCTGACTTTCAGTCCGATTAGTGTTTCTCTGGACTGTGTGTGTGTGTGTGTGTGTGTGTGTGCATGACACAATAATCCTTCCTCCTTGATCTCAAGCCGGGGTAAAGATGGGAGGCAGATGAGAGATTATGATGGTATGCAGAAGGAAAGAGACTGAGACGGTCCTCCCTGTCTGAGTGACCCCCACCCCTCCCCTCACGTTTGACATGAACCAGCTTCATGTCACATAGAGAAGAAGATCTTTAAAGTGGAGATGCTGAGGTTTGCAGGGCTCTAATGCTCTTTTCCCGAGTTGCCCACTTTCTTTCTCTCTCTCATTCTTATGTTCTATTCTGGCCTTCATCTTCCTCTTTATCGGAAACTTCATGGTAACTGTACAGCTACACAGGAGGAATCAGCACACACACACACACGCACGCACGCACACGCACACAGAGATGTTTCTAGTGGTGCCAGAGACTAAACACACTGAAGGAGGGAAGGAAAACAGCTCTGACATACAGAGACAAAACCATGACCGAGACTGCAACAAGAACTGCCCTGGGGATAACGTGTGTGTGTGTGTGTGTGTGTGTGTGTGTGTGTGTGTGTGTGTGTGTGTGTGTGTGTGTGTGTACAGTGGACTGAACCAGAGTTGATGCCACCTGCATTAGTCAGTATCGTTCAACTCAGTTATGCAACTTCCCTTGTCACTGTATGTGAAACCAATCAATACCAACGCCTGCATGACTCGCAGCACCTTCCCGCAGTCCCGAAATAATCTGTTCAAATCAGCTGCTTTCTTGTATTTTGTAAGCAAATAAAAAAAATTACTAAAAAAAAAACTAGAAGCCATATTAAAAATCAAAGCACATTTGATCTGTTCGGTGTGTTTTTCTGATGTTGTGTATCTGTGGATGATCGATCTAACATGTCGTTTTCACAGGAAAACCAAAGTCTGTCGGAACAAAACAACACTCTGCTGCCATATGATGGGAAAGTTGGGTTGTTTTTAACTCTTGACACCACATTTAGAAACATCCTGGCCCATGCTGTGTAAGCAAACTCAATCAGATTTTTTTTTTTTACCGATCAAAGCGCTCTGGGAGAGATTATCCCATCAAAAGCTGATATGAAGTAAAACAGAAGGAAATTCAGCCTAAGTGCTGACTAATTCAGTTCCAAACTAAAACTGAACTTTATCTTAACATTAGCGCTGTGTGACCATTCTGACTACAGAGTTGTTATAAATTAACGGTCAATAATGTTAGTTCCTTTTTTTTTAAATTAAACAGAAGTGCTTTGTTTCTGCCCAACTATTCTGTGTGCTGCAGATGTTTTCATTCACGGCAACATCTAGCTCAGCTTTTTGTGCAACACAATGTGACACAAGTCCATGATCTCTGAACTCTAATCTTTAGCCATGATTACAGATCACATTGCCATCAGATGCTATTTTGACTAACGCTTTTTTTTTTTTGTACTAATGCTTCAGTGACTTTATCGCTGCAGCTGCTTCTTGTCTTGTTGCTTATCTGCAATTTGTCCTGAGACAGTGATTCTGTCCTATTATTCCACAAGTACAACTAGTGTACGACTTCAAAGTACATAAAAAAGAAAAAACTCTGGTAAACACGTTCAACTCTTTCACAGTTTAGTGATCTATAAACATCACCTATTGGTCTGAAAATCGACTTCACGAGTTTTTGTTTCTAAAAACATAATAACCCTCTGCTTGTTTTGAAGTTTTTAGCAAGTTTAAAAATGCAGGCCAAAAAATAAATATTTGTTTATGTTAAATATGTCGTCCTCCAATTTCTTCAGCTTCAGTTGGAAGTTACAAATAGTTTAAATGGCCACACTGAAACTAAAGTAATTTTACACAGCTAATAAGCACTCACCAAGGCAATAAAATAAAAGTGATCTATATCTGCCCCTACTGCTGGTAAAAAGAGGAAGCTTCTAGCAGGAAAACCTCTCACTGAAGTCAAGAGAAATACCAGGAGAGGGGGAGGAGGGGTACAGAGAGGAGATAAAAGGGCAGAGAAATGATAAAGATAAAGAAACACACGAGCAAGCAAAAGAAAAAACAAGAGGAATAGGAGATGGATAGATGAGGACAGTCCTTTTGTTGGAGAGAACAGGAATGGAGGAGAATGGAGGGAGGGGGGGTAGATGCCACTCGCAAGTTGGCTTTGCATCCGTTATCTCCGCCTCCTGTCACAAGGCTTAAAATAAAAATAAAAATAAAGTGAGATGGTGGCAGCAGTGTTGTGCGATAGCCCCGTGGAGCATGGAGAGGGGATGTAAAAGAGATAACTGGTTAAATATAACCCGCTGCATGGCTGGCAGCAGCAAAGAAAGGGGCTATTTTCAAGAGGCAGGGCATCAGCGGAGCCCTCACTGCCCAGATAAAATCCATGTTAAGAGAGAGAGCATGTGTGCTTGTGCAAAGGACATATCCATAATTACTCTGCTGATCGAACACACACACGCCGGCCGAGACGTACACAATCGCTGACGGACAAAAACACACACAGAGAGGGAGCAGAGCCAAAAAAAGATGCGCTCGCTCACATCTATGTATCTCTCTGCCTCGCCAAAGGAAGTATCAGCGATGCCTCCCTCCCCCCCGCCGCTCCAACGCAAAAAGTCACAACGGGATTTCTGATGGGAAAAAAATGTGCTTTCCTCAGATGATGGTCAGATAGAGGGGGAGTACAGCCAAATGTCAAAGATGATAAATGAAAAGGTGCAGAGACAAGATCACACACACAATCACACACACACACACACACACACACACACACACACACACCAGCACACACACCAACACACACACACAATACTCTTCTTCACTTCACAAAACACACATCAGCACAGCAACTCTCACTTTAAAGTTAGAAGAATCCTTCCAAGTAATTAAAACAGGCTGGAATTAACAGAACGCACGTTTAAATAGGAAACCTTCTTTAAACACGCCAAGTCAACTTTGTGTTTTCATTTTAAATGTCTGGCTTACAGATGACATGTCATGATAACAAATAACCTCAATAGATCTGAAGTGAAGATTTGGCTGCACCTTGGACTGCAGTTATTGCTCATCCTGACAAGTTCACCATTTAGAAAAAAGCAGCAAATCCTCACAACCCAGAAATGTTTCTTTAAAGCCGCATCAGCTTATTTGTTGACTGACTGATTCATGATTTGAGTGACAAGAGGAGCTTTAAACCCCATCAGGACCTCACTTCACATCACAAGTTGCTCTTCTCTTCTCCTCTCAGAAAGTCACCGTCACGAAGGTTAGCTGGCTCACACTAAAATTAGCCAACGTTAAGCACATTATTTATAAAGAACTGTTTTAATAGATGGTGGAGAAAAGTTAAATTCATTACTGGCAGCAGCATCGGTGAAAAATAAAAGATACACTTCCTTCTATGCATGTAAACCAGGTGGTCTGCAACATCCAATCACAAGTTATCAGTCGAGACCCATGTGGAAAAATATTAATGTCAGGTGTGAACAGATGTGCTTACAGCTGTTTACTTGTGGTTGGATAATTTAGGATGGATGTTAATACCAGGTCTAAACAGGGCCAAAGATACTTTCATCCCCTCCAGTCCTGTAAATTAGTTCAGTAACAGATCAGGATCACAGGCTGAACTAAAGAGTCCTGCTCAAAGGCACTTCTACAAGCCTTTGAGCAGGACTCTTTAGGGTCTGGATAGATGGCGGCGGCAGCGGCGGCGGCGGCGGCGGCGGCGGCGGCGGCAGTGGTCATCCACCAGAGGGACAACTAGCTCTCATCCAGTACGCTGACTCATCCTGCTCAGGAGGTGGGATCCATCGGAGCATGCGGTCATGTCTTCCTTGACCTGACCTGACCTGACCTTGCCAAGCCTGGTGTTGCGTCTTTAAGGGAGTTGTGTGGTCTAACCTGTGTGTGTGTGTGTGTGTGTGTGTGTGTGTGTGTGTGTGTGTGTGTGTGTGTGTGTGTGTGTGTGTGTGTGTGTGCACATAATTTCAAAGATAAATTTAAAATCGGACCGGTGTGGATTGCTGATAGTGTTTTAAGGCAGGGCCTGGTGGATCGAGCGCTGGTAGTAGCTATCTGTAATTAGTAACCATTCCCCATCACTGATAAGATAAAGTACACCTGACCTTTTCCATCTGGTCACCATAGCAACACGAAACCTCCACCATAGCACTACCGCCCTCCCCTCCGTATTATTTTAGTGATTAAACAGCAAATAGTGCCAAAGATGTGAGGAGTTGATAGTAGCATGATTAATAATAGTCCTCCACATGGTGCTCTGAGGTGTGTGTATGTGTGCATGATGAGGAGGAGGAGGAGGGGCTCTTCGGTGTCAAAGAGTCATCGTGAAAAGCCTCAGCTTGGCTTTTGTGGTGAATAATGGAAATTTAAGATGAGCTAAAAGTGAAATAAAAGTCCTGGGCTGAGAGTGATAGATGTCTCCCTTACAGGGTCACTCTGAGGAAAGGGAATATTAACGCTACCCTCTTCCACACCCACTCAGCTTCACTGTGGCCTTCGCAGTCTGTGGAAGTGCTATCTGTTGATGAATAATGAATGCTGGAGTCCAGGGTTACCTCGTGGCCATTCTAAAACGATGCACTGTGGTTTTAGAGACGCGGAGAAGAGAAACTTCTCCATTTGGGAAACTTAAAATAAAGCTCTCTGCAACAAACCTCCTCCTGAGTTGAGATGCTGTGAGATACTTTTAGCTGTAAACATGGCGAAACGCTTCCTAAAAATGCCAAGTATTCAAATGAACTGATTCTACTTGATATTACATGACAGAAGACACGTCTTTAATTTCCAGCATTCAGCCACACTAATGTTGCTCTTTGATTGCAGGAGCAATTAAAATACGATGTAATGTGAATAGTAAACTTAAAAACACAATAAGCAGTTTACAACTGTGTTTTGGAGTTGTTTGCTGGTTATACTTGTGTATTGATCTCACAATATCCAAAACTTGCGCTGATTATAGTCTTTAGATGACTAGTGTCATGTTTTCCAACAATCTGTCCACAACCAAGTACAGACACACAAAGCTGGCATTAAAACATAAAAATAAATAAAAAAAAACTCCAAACACAAAACATTTAGCAGGCAGGACTCGTTAACATTCAAGGCCAGCCTCAGATATGTTTGATAAGCCATTTAAAAAAGGTAAACAGACCTCACACTGAGGTCTCATTGGTTTCATTACTGGTTACAAGAGACTGAAAATGCAGCTTGATCACAGCTTTTGGTGATGATCTAAAATTAGCTGGGTCAACCCAACAAATAACTTTTTCCTAACGGTGCTCTCCACTGGGGACACAGCTTCTCTGCAGCTCACTGTGCTCAGAGCGAGGCCTTTCCAACTCCTAGGAAGTCTGCTCCGTATCTCCCTGCATTTGCATGCTGGGGAAACGGTGAGTAGGTATGCAAAGTGAGCCCAGTTGACTGAAAGGTCAGTGTGGGTTTACTGAGCAAAGAAAAAAACAAAAAGCAAGGCAGCAGAACCTGGATGACTGTTATCCGTTATATCCCTCTACTGGAACTGGAAGTTGAGGGGGAGTCGACATCACTTTTCTTATACAATAAGAGGGGAAAACGCCCTTTTCTCTTCGCTCTCTGATGATGGTGCTACAGCTGCTACACATGTAGGAGGCCTAACATGTATGTATAGTGAAATCTTCATGCTTTGGAAGCAAAAGCAAAATGTATTTATCCCAAAGTGTGGTCAATAACATGTGTCACACACCACAGGACTCGTCTTCTGATGACGTGTCCTGCTACCTGCAACCGGAGCCTTTTACTAAGAGTGCAGACACATGCCAAATGCTACAATTGTCAAGTGGGATGGATAAAAACCCAGATGCATGACGACACTGAAATGCACCCATCAGTGTTAGTAACACCCACACATTATTAATCTTAAAGAATATGAGGAAACTATTTTGTAACTGAAAAAAAAAAAAAAAAAAAAAAGGCTGGCGTGACAACTGACTGCAGGACTCAGGTCCTCACTAGACGGGTGATTTCAGACACAGACAGCAGTGTGACAACTGCACTGCAAAAATAAAATCCCAGTGAGAGTGCTGTACTTCTTACATACAAACATATGACTTTGATTAAGTAGAAGTGTATCAAGTCAGTTAAACGTCTGGGATGCTGACCTAGTCAGTTAAGAAGCAGTTTCTGCTGCTTTCGTGTTAATGACTCTAACAATGAGATGACCCCCAAAACAGTAAATGGTTTCCCAGGTGGCTGACACTGACATTTTTGCCCCTCCTCTGATGGTTTTCCACTACTTTTCCATTTAGCCAGAGTCAGTGTCACTAGTGCTAGTGTGAGCCGATACCTGGAGCCTACAGAGACTGCACACTCCAGCTCCTCCAGGGTGGCATGTGAATACGTGCCATTGCCAGAAGGTTTGCTGTGTCTCCCAGTCTCAAGAGCACGGAGGAGATTCCAGGAGACAGGCAATAAAATGTGAAAAGGAAAAAAAAAAAAAAAAAAAAAAAAAGTGTTTAGCATTTAATAGGGCATCAATATACTACAAACCTCGTATCAGTCTTTTAAATTTGTGCAAACGTAGAAAACGTGTAAGTATACAGCCAGTGTTTTTAACAATAAAACAAATAATACCTAAAGAAAAATAGAAAAAAAAAAGACTGCATGCTGTCTGGTAATTATGGTTCTTACATTAAAAGTCACAATCAGCAGGTCAGAACTTAACAAGTCTCGTTTATAGAACAGAAAACTGCAAGGAATTTGCTTCCTTATTATCTGGAGATGTGATCCAACGCTTTTATTCATTCATGCCACATAGGTTTTTTCTGGTTTAGTGCACCATATCAAATCTGTTCCCCACATGATGTTTATGACAATGACCGGATTATTACGGCCACTATTCTCATATTGTTTCTCAGGTTTAAGCTGCAGAATAGGGATGGCTCTCCCGACATTGTAGTCGCTTGGGTTGTGATGGAGAGGCGGGGGGGGGTCAGAGGAATGTGTCTGCCCAAGCGGATTTAGCCAATCAGATCGGTGTCAGCCACCAAGAGATATTTTAGAGATAATAAGCATTCTAAGATCTCTATGAAAAATTCCAGCCCCTTACAGTGAAGGAGATGGAGGATGCCATACACAGCTGAGTGATGTGGATGGACGCAGGATCAGATTTACACGAGCAACATGCACCATGCACAAATAAGTTTATATATATATATATATATATATATATATATATATATATATATATATATATATATATATATATATACACAGCCGCTGGTATAAGCACTTCATTGCAGCACTTTGAAGCTTGTGCAACACACACACACACATTCAGGAACACACTATGTCCATGTGATTGCTTGAGTAAGCGAATTAGCCTTAGCAGTGGCTGAGGAGGCAATAAGTTGGCAGAAAAGAGGGATAATCTTTTATCTTTCACCCTCCCAAATGATTTCTTCAAGTCTGTATCACTTCCCTGACAGTTGACGTTCCACTTTTTCCTCTTTCATTATTTATTTATCTATTTTTGCTTTGTGTGAATTCAGCTAAAATACTTCTAAAGCGCTTAATGGCCCTATCACTGCTTCAGATCTGCTGCCACATGCTGCCTTCTCATCGCTTCCCCCACCCAACCACCCCCCCTGCCCCCCATTTCTGGAGATATTCTCCGGCCCGGCCCCCGAAGAGCTGCTGCTTTATCAAACTGTCTTGACGGGAATGACACGGCCAATTATTGACAAATTATTCCTTCATAGAATGACAGTAAAACAAGGAGAGGAGTGAGGGGGGGGGGGGTGTGGGCTTGATGAGTGAAACCCACCCCAAAAGGCCTGAGGAGACAGGCGTCTATCTATCAGATTCCATTAAAAGCCCGGCGCTTTGGCGAACAAAGCTGCCGGCGCCCCGCCACGCATTAACTGCTATTATACGCTCATGAACTTTGTCACAATCACAATTGTTCCCCCTTCTCTCTATTTTGCACATCTTTAGTCTCCTTTTGTGCGCTAAGAAAACTGAGCACCACTTTGCTTTCTCTCGTGCGTCTGTCTGTTTGCACATCAAAGATTTTTTGGGAGGAGATGATGACTGATATGAGACATTGTTTTTTCTTTTTTTTAGGGCTGCTTCTTGCAGCTGCAGACATGGGGAATGATGCCCAGTTCAACTTCGGTCTCGGCCTCGCAGCAAGGCTTCGATGCGTCTGCAGAGTACCAATCCGGTCTATTCCTGGTACCTTTTGGGTCAATGCAACAATGCATCCACCCATGGGTGTAGAAGTGTGGATAATGGGTGATAGAGTCCCTACAATGAACTCTTAATCAAAAGATCAGGTTTTATGATAATCATATCATTTCCCTTTGGGGATTAATATAATAAGTTTAAATTATTGTTAAAATTACATCCTTACATTATTACGATATTATACTTATTATTACTATAATAAACATGACTGAATTGATGTTGACTTGAATCATGTTCAGTAGGAAACGGAGATCACAAGCTAATAAAACACAAAAATAATCAAATCTGAAAAAATTGGATCAAATTTGGTTTAGACTTTTATTCAAAGCTGTAGAAAATTACAGCAGGACCTGTGTGTTTTTTTTTTTTTATTTTCTTTTATTTTCTTACATTCAACAGAGAACAAAAATATTTCAAAGCTATTCATCAAATGAAAATAGTCTACAGTTAAACTTGTGGTTAAGTTTTTCTCCTGAAAGTTGCCACTAAAGAAACCTTTAATAAGACATTTGTGCTCCATGCTGCTGATGCTGTTTATATCTTGTCAAACTGAGGGCGCAGCATCTTCTACGGCTACTCTGAACTTCCCTCCGCAGCAGCATCGACAGATCTTGTGCCGCTGCGACTGCGCTGGTGATTTCCTCCAAATTTGAGGGTTTCTCTAAACTACAGTGATGTCATTGCGTTTGCTCTCCCTTTCCCCGTCTCTGCACCAGTGTCAGCGTTGCCTTCCTCCTGTTTCCTCGTCTCCATGGTATGACAGTATTCAGTGTGCCTTGAATTCAATTTTATTCATGATTTCTCCTCCGTTAGTTCAACTTCTATTTTTATCTGACATTTTATTTATTTCTCTGTTAATCTTCTATAACAGGAGAGGTTGCTAATTTGAGATTGTCTGTGCACCTGCTGGGAACAAATGACCATGAAGGCTCCCTTCTCCGTTTATGTCGGCTGAACATCAGTAAATGATGCTGCTGTGAATGCGTGGAGGAAATTCCCTCATTACAAGTGCTACTCACAACCCACTGCAGAAATGCAAGCCCTAATCTAGGGTGACGCGCGTACAGATGGGCCTAACTTGTGTTAGCAGCATCTAAAATTCCCAGTATCCGGCCCAGGAAAGACGTGCAGGTGGCGGAGGTTGGCGATTTATTCTGCACTCGAGGGTATGATCTTTAACGCGTTAAATGAACAACCTTCTGGAAATTTGATTTGCAGTAGAATGAAACAGAGAGGGTGGGTGGTACCTGCTCCGGCCAATCAGCCAAGGAAGAAGGAAAACCTCTCTAGTTTCCATTTCAACCGTAGGATTCATTCATATACAGGAAGATAACTCTTTCTTTTTGCATGTTCTGTGTTGCACAATATGTCAAATATACATCCCTATACATCCCAAAAAAACTAAAAAGTTATTTTACAGACATTGACGTTTTTTAGTAGGAGTTCACAACACAGCTACATGTAAACAAAGAGGACCCTGTCCTTTTATGGAAACTTTAAGTATCATTTACAGCGTTAAAATAAAGAAGCAGTTTCCCTCAGCAGAAGTGCACTTGGACCGTCTGTCCTACTTTGATGGTTTTTGATGTTCAGGTTTCATGGTGCTGATGGACCTGATGTGTATTCACATCTGAACGGGGTTGATGCAGTGCAACGTGTTGGTCGCCAAGAAGTGTCACCCCAGCAGCAGGTTCATCTCTGGCGGGGCGTGAGTCACACGAGCCTGGAGCACGTCCTTCAAACCCACCACCCGCAAATTAAGACCCCTCATGTGTTTCCAAAGCAGCACCAGTGTAAAACGTAAGGCGAACGTGAGCTGGTCCACTGATCACGAGTCTTCTAACAGCCAATGCTTCATCTGTTATAGGAGCCCCTCCTCTTTGTGAAGAGCCTCTCTTAACGCCTGCATCATAATCAGGGTACTCGACTGCCTGATGGCCTAATGCCCCCACCCCCCCACAAAAAGGCAGTGGTGTCTATTTACAACAGGCATTTGCTTTTTAAATGGCTACTGAATGTAGTGTTTTGTTTTGCTTACCGTTTTGTTGAATACTGTTAGGCAATACTACTCTGATGTGACTGCTAACCAGAAAACCTACTCTTTAATTGTTCTCTTCCTTTTTTTTAAATATATATCCCTACTGTTAATGGTAACTGCTAATTAACATATCAGAATATGTTTATAGCCTACATTGGTATGCTGAAGCAAAACATCTAGAAAAATTAATGAATTACTTCAAGTGATAAGAGATTTTACTGAATTTCTGGAAAAAAATCAACAAGAAGAGAAACAGAAGGTGACTTGCGGAGAGAAGGGTTAGATGTGTGGATTTGGGGCAAAAAGCCTAATAATGTGTGTGTTTGGTAAAGGAGAAAAAAAAACGTAAAACCCCTCGCAGTGCCGGCCCCCCGACTCATGACTGATGCCAATAAAACCTCTCTTTCCTTTCCAACTCCCCTCCCTTCCCAATCAGCACCCTCCTCTTCTTCCCTTTTTCTCCACTTTCCACCTCCACACCCCTCCCTATCACACAGCTTTGCCAAGTCCACATCGTTGGTAACAAGGGTGTAGGTTCTTAACATTCATCATCGCTGAACTCTGAAACTTTATCAGCTCCGGAGAGCGGCGCCACAGCCCCGGCCCCGGCTTTCTCGGCTCTCAGATAGGGCTGATAACACACTGATAGATTACAGCAGATTGTTTTACTTCAGGGGACACTGCTGCTCCTAATACTAATACACAGACAAGAGGACTCACTGGTGATGGAAGGGGGAGGTAGAGGGACGGGGGGCCACGGGGGCACTAAGAGGTAAGGGCAAGGAAACCATGATGAGCTGCAGGAAATTACGGCCGATGTCCGTTCTCATTCTGCCTTTTCCAATCATTCGTGTAAATAAACAATCCCGCGAATATGAAAGCTCGATGTTCGTAAAACGCGGGCTGATGAGAAAATAATGTCCATTTCAAAACTAACGAGGGGCTTCACCAGGAGTCTGCAACACATGGACCACTTTCACCGTTTTTCCACCTCAGTAGCTGTCTGTCTCTCTGTCCAGAAAGACAGTTTACCGCTTAATAAAACCTCTCTTTGAATACTGATCTTAATCTCAGCTAGAATAACCTCATAAAATCTAACCTTAGAAAATAAGATATATAAGCTAATACAATATCTTCCCTACGACATTAAATTAATGGTTTATCACTCTTTATTTCATTTCATTAATCTTCCAACGGTATTCTTTCATTTCACTTATGGATTTTTCCAGTCTACAGGTATACTCCATCATGATAAAAACGGGTGATCCATTATTGTATAAAATTACCATTAAATATCAAGCACCACTCATGCAGATGAGATTTAACTTTTCAGAGTTAAAGCTTCACCAGGCAGGCTCACGTCAAAGCAGCAGGTAGCACGGAAAATCTGCCATCTAGCTGTGTATCCAACTAACAGCAAACTTCATCGTCCCCGAGTGTTACAATTTGCAGCGTTTATGTTGCCTACTTACTCTGCAAAGGACTAACGAGAAGCAGCAAAGCTGGATTATGACTAGAGATGTTCTGATACCTATTCTTTAAACCAAGGCATAGGAGTACCAATCCATTACCGCTCTCATTTTAGAGAATGTTTCCCTTTTCTTTTCAATGATATTTACTCTAACGTTGTATACTTGTCAGCTGATCGTCACTCCTACTTCTGCGGGGCCGGCAGACGTTTACTCATCAGTTAGAGCGTGACTGCAGACTGCAAAGCGCCCATGTCACACAAGACTTCATGGGGACGCTTCATTTTTAAAGGGGATGTTCCCTTTAGTGCTTCAGCGGTTGGCTTGCGAGCACCTGGTCCACAGAGTTTATTGATGAGGCAACCACACAGGACTGATGTGAAAACTTCGATGTGGACCTCGTGCCGAACCAACGTCCTGTCAAATTTGAAGATGTGGGCCACATGCCGGACATCCATCATAAAGCCGGCTGCCTGTGCTTCTTTTAGCTTTCATGAAATATGTTCAGTCACAGCCTCATTCAGGTTGAACAGACCAGTTCCAGAGATGCATCTCCAACCTACCTGTGGTACCGCAACAGCTATTGTTCAAACAAATGCATACGCCCGACGTCACCCAGGATAACAAATTCATCAATGCGGCTTGTTTTTTCTGTTTTTTTTGCCTCTCTCTAGAGAATCTTTTCTGAAAAGCAAACTTCAGAGGCAGCTGCTGCGGTTCCTCATCATCTCCTTTGACTCAAACTCCTCACACCTTACTTAACAGCTTTCCTTGTTTTACATTTAGCCCCCTCCAGACACAGCAGCTTTGTGAACGAAGCGTTCCAGCCTAAAATAACGGCATATGGCCAGTATAATGCTAAAGATGCATAGCTCGCTCACACCAACAACACACGTCCCACAATATCTGCACCTGCCAACACGAAACAGGAAGCACCGAGGCAGTATTAGGTAACTTCCCGTGCTCACTTTTAGAGCACTGAAGTAGTACTGGGATTATGAGATGGTGCACGGACAAACACAGATCCTGATGCCGTATTTTTGGCAGAATCTGCGACTGTTCCGGATGCCATCAGAATCGGAGCAACTGTAATTACTACTTGGAAAAGGGGCACTGAAATGCAGCACCACGGATGTTGAAGGGCTATGCCCCAGCTCGGAGAATTAGATTTTTCTTTTTTCAGCGTATTTTACAGGAAAGTTAATTATTTTGTACTTTGACGTTTAATGAACAGCATGCGCCCCCAGAGAAACAAACTTTTGTTGTTGCTGTCCTCTTTTTCCAACCCTGCGGTCACAAAGTTTTAGTTGGTCTGGTAGGTCACAGCAAACCCGAGCCTGGCCCCCGTCCTTTGCTCTTGACGCTACGGTGCCAACCAGATTTTATGGTTGAAGAGTTCAGGAACTGGTTCTTCGTTAGACAACTACTCTGGACCAGCACTGGAACCTCTTTGACTGAGGCCCTTTTGAGGACACGTTTAGTTGCATCACGTTGTGCCAAGCTGAATTTTCTGGCACACTTCCTTCCTGAGATGTTTAGATTATGCCTCAACCACGCCTCGTCGCTTTCTACAGAAAATACATTGGAAGCTATTTGTTTTATATAGTGCAGCGGTGGACAGTCCCGGTCCTCGGGGGCCGGAGTCCTGCACGTTGTAAGGCGTCTCCCAGTTTTAACACACCTGATTCTAATTAATGGCTGTCCTCAACTCTGTTAATGACAGCCATTTGTATCAGGGTGTGCAGAAGCAGGGACACATCTGAAATATGCAGGACAACAGCCCACGAGGACCAGGACCGCCCACCGCTGTCATACAGGCTGTTAGTGATTACCATGTCAGCAGGATTACTCAAAAATACTAAATATATGTCCATGAATATGGTACCAGATTAATTCATTTCCATTCAAGAATTAAGAAAGTATTTCTGAATTTGAATTAAATGTGGATAGAGCTGAAAGATTAAGCCTTTTTTTTTTTTCTTTTAATCAAAAACTGCAGTTTTTTTAAAAAAAGAAAAAAAGACAAAATGCGCAAGGGGCACAATTATTATTTTTGCTCCTCAATACTGACTATTTTGGAGTATTTTGTTATTCCCTGAGGAAATACAACTAAGTAATGTGCAAATATATAATCATATATAAAAAATCCAATTGTAATATCTGTCAGAAACATCACAATCGGATGTCTTCCCCAAATTGTTCCACCGTAGATGTGGAACAAGGCTTGTGACGTGGTTCTGACTCGGGTGTCTGTGATCTGTGACATTTTTCAAATATTCCGTCTCCTCACAAGTGCTAATGAAGGAAGCGCATTCGGAACAACAGCAGACCACATGAGGCTGGGCTGATTTAAGCCTAATTACCTTCAGCTGCATTACCAAATACAGCAGCTCATGGTGCAGCTTTTGTCCTCGGCAGAGACCAGAGATTCATTTTGATCCAGAGACAGCACTTTTTACACACGGAAAGAGAGAAATAAGAGGAAATCAGACACCTGATATCCTCCCTGTGAACATTTTGTAAACAATCAGAATCAATATAGTAAATTATATTACGAGAAGAGCGGATGAGCACAAACACAAACACACACGGACTCAGCTGGGAATTCAGAGCTATTGTATTAAGCACAGGAGCAATTAGGGATTCAGATGTAAAGTGGGGTCAAACTGCTGACCCGGCTGCCTTCATTCTTCTGCTGGGACCCCACCAGACGGCTCAGTGGCACAAGGCCGCCAATCATGGTGCCTAAGTCCCGCCACAGTTGTTGACGGCGATGTTTGGCCCTGTCATTGTGGAAATCCAAACCTGTCCACCGCTTGTTTGTGTCTTTCTATTAACAGCAAATTGAGAACTGTGCTTATCTGGGTCCACCAGGATGTGTGTGTGTGTGCGGAGGAGTGTGTGCATGTAATGAATTGGTGTCATGGAGGGCATAAGGAGTTAAATGAGGTCTAATCTACTAATAGCAAGCAATGGCAAGAAATTATCAATGCACAGCTTGCACACAATGCAAAAACCTTCTACACAGACACAGCAAAAAAAAAAAAGGGGGGGGGGGGCAGGCACACAAATAACGTCATGAAAAACACTTGCAAGGGGGGAAAAATAGCTCCTACATGTATTGGTTTTAATATCGGCGTCAACATTTTATCAGCCAACCCCCATGAATAATCTGCACGGTAATTTCTTTCTTTCTCCCCTTTTTGTTCCTGGCATTTTGCTGGAGCAAGATAAGGGCTAAAAAACAACAGAAGGGCTCACAGAGTGAAAAAAGACAGATAGATAACATTGATATCAACTCCTACACAAGGCAGTCATTCTCTTATCTGGGCTTTTTATCACAGTTTCACCCCCCCCTCTCTCTCTCTCTTATATTTTCTTTCTTTCTTTCCTTCTTTCTTTCTTTCTTTCTCAGCCTTTCACTCCTCATTCTTTGTGGACTTGCTGAAAATAAATAAATAAATAATAAATGAATGAAAAATAAAAAAAGAGGGGCTGCCCTTAAAAACTTAAAACTCGAGTTTTGGTATAAAATTAACCTTTATGGTGATTTTCTGCATCCTCAGCTTGGTTAAAGCGTAAAAATGCAGCACGCATGGCGATGACTGAACTGGTCACATATAAGCAAAGCAGACTGTAGGCAGGGAAAGAAAATGTATTTAGATAAGTAATCTTGTGAGGTGGGAGGGGAGTTGCTTATTAGCAGACACAGACAGGAAGATTGGTTAGCAGAGGCAGACACACTCACACACACACAATCTTGTCCTGGCCTACACTGCAGCCATATTTCTGAGAAGAAGAAAAACTATTTCGCTTGCAGAGTTATCATTGCTCTGTGTCAGACAGAAAAGCCTCTCTGGGTCTAATCTATCAAGGTCAGCTAGTGTGGCCCCAGCAAACAGCATGTTGTTCCATCCCGCTGCTTCCTGCTGGAGAGCGCGACATCTGACTGGCTCACTGCAGGGATGACTGACCGACCCGGTGACTGAATGACTGTAACACAAGCTGAGCAGGCTTCTCGTGTAGTCATGGTACATAAGACTGGGGCTGGAAGACGCGTTATAATCTTTAAACTGAAACAAAGCCACAGCGTGGGTGATGTACACCTGCATCCCACATGCACCCGTGACCGTTACTGAGCTGTGTTTTCACTGGACACGGCTTTCCCTGAAAGAAATTCCCTCTTTCACTTGGCAAGTAGGAAAACATAAGTACAGAAAATCATAATGCTTACAGGAAGAACAAAATTAACCAAATCTCAAGATTATTTTTATATTACAAGCCCTGTCATGTCAATGAGCTGATGTATCTTTCCAGAGTAAAAGTTTTAACACTCCATGTCAGAAGATGTATTATCCTTAAAAAGTTTAATGAATAAAAAAGTAAAAAAAAAAAAAAAAACAAGTAGGTTTAGTGATGTGCACCAAACCACATGTACACTTGTGCGTTTACTGTACAGTTAATAGCTGCCCTCTCCCATGAGCCTTGATCTGACATGCAAACTCACACCATCAACGACTGTACACAGCTGGTCGTTTCCTTCAGACAGCCGTCAGTTTCAGTTCAAGAAGTAACAGTGCACGTGGGAGTCAGAGGTCACGGTCGGTACGAGGCAAACAGTCGTCTCAAACTTAGTCACGGATGCTTCAGCAAGGAGGACACAAATGGAAGGAGCTCTCTTGTCTTTCAAAATAAAAGCTTTCTACAGCTACCGAGAAACCCGGGAAGCAGATGTCACCTGCTCTCATTTACACATCAGTCCTGTAACTTTAACCTTGCATTATTTCCTTAAATTATCACATGTCATGCAAATAATGTTACCCTCGAGGTTGGCAAACATATTCACACAGCGAGCACCTCAGAGGAAGAATTAAGACTGGCCTGTTGTCCCAGCTGGGTATAAATACAATAGCTAAATATTATTTGAATCAGAAACAAACCTCATTAGCCAACAAGTGTGTAATGCAATAAAACCAAAAACTGTATAAAACAATTTCGGATTGAGGGTGAGAGAGAGGAGGGGTGATGACGGTGCAGATGAGGGATTTCTCCTCAACGGGGGGAAAAAAAGGGGGAGAAAGAGGTGAGAAGAGGAGGAAGGGGGACAGAAGTTCAGTTGGAAAGACAGAGAGCTGGAAAGCTCAAGATAAGAAAGGGGAGGGTGATAGAGGTGGCTGGTGTGTGCGTCTGTGTGTGTGAGCGGGGCGGGGGCTGGATAAAAAGTAAATCGGTTAGTGGATTTGGATGCAGGGAGCATATCAATCAGGGATCTTTTCTGGTATCAAACTGGAGCGATCGGAGATAAAAACTCAACCTGGAAACGGGTTAATTGGGCTGCAAGTGGGTGTGTCTGCTCCCAATCGCCACTCATCTGTGTGTGCCGTCCCCCGGCCTCACCCCCGTCGTCCTCCTCTAGCCACGTTTCTTGCCTTTACAGTGAGTCAAAAGGCCAGAAATACGGTTTTTTTTTAGTTTTTTTTTTTTTTAAACACAGGCTCAACCCAACGGCCGCTCTGTTTTAACACGATCTGCAAATGTAACGCTCCTCCGTGTCTTCCTCCAGTCGTGTGACCACTACGCAATTTCTCAGTCCTTCCTCTCCTTCTACCTCCACTTCACCTCCCTCGTCCTCCTCCAATAAAAAAAATGCTTTACAAAAGAAAAGAGAACTGAAAAGAGGAGAGGGTTTTTCTTCTTTCTGCTGTGCCCCACCCTTTTCTAGATAGAGAGAGGGAGAGGAGAAGAAGAGGGAAAAAAAACATAATTTATCTGTGTATTATCAAGAAAGGCAGACACTTTAATCAGTCAGCTATGAAGTCAGTATTTCCATTCTTATCTGTCGCAGGAGTGGAAATGGAGAGGAGATAGCGTTCTGGGAGCCCATCGGTGGGCAGGAATGATAATGGGGGGGTTGAGGAGGGGGCGGGGGGTGGGGGGGAGCAGGGCTAGGCTATTGGACCGCTGTGTCAGCGCTATCTGCACCCATTATCAACTGCGTTATCGGCCCTACCATCAGCCTTGCTGTAATGGGGCCAGTTCAACTTTCCACATTATCATAGCGCCAAGACCTGGTTCGCCAAGACCAGGGGTCTGGCTGGAGACAGGGGGGGAGAGAGGGGAGGCAGAAAGATAGAATGAAAGAGGGGGCGATAGAGAAGTGGAGGTGAAACGGTGGAGATAGAAAGGAGAGTTCGGGAAAAAACAGCCGAGGGTTGAGAGGAATTTAAAAGAGAGAAAAAAATAAAATGAGCTGATGGAAAAGCTGGAGCGGGAGAGAGATGGGAAGAGGGTTGAATGATGCTCAGGTCAGAAAAATAAAAAATAAAAAAATGATTCTAAACTTATAAAAACTTGCTATCACACTGACATTCAGTCATGTGGCGTTGTTGCGTCTACACTCTGGAGACGTGTTTACAATCCGACTTCCTGCCTCTCCTGGCAGTTAAGTTATATTAGATCAACACGCCCGTAATAAATGAACTTCCAAGAGGGATTCATTAATCTGTAAGATTACACAAAGTTGGTTTTACAGCTCCAGCCTCATCTTTGTCTCGATCAAGAGACGAGACGAAACAATGTGTAGAGATTTTACACAGACGTGTTTCCTCCAAAAGCTTTAGCCAGTCATGTAAAAACAGTCTGCAACTAAAGCTGCGCGGTTGACAGAGTCGCTGGTGGTTGCTGCGGCTAAAACTCGCCCGTTTTAATGTTTAACCACCGTCATCACTGGCGGAATCACCCACATACCTCCATAGATAAATTCAGACCCCTTTGCAGAGAAAAGTAAACGGGTTTAAAACAAGTCCAATTAAAAAGAATCGTACAAAGTCCAGTTACATTTTGGTTTCAGTCAAATTTAATCAAATTTGTTGTGATCCATTTAAAATCCATTTTTAAAATTCATTATAATTGTATTCATATAATACCAATTATGAAAAAGCTGCCTA
>CM026199.1:4528693-4648693 GCA_014839995.1 Xenentodon cancila | reverse complement strand
CCAGCTGGGGATCAACACCTCAATGTGCAACTGGCTGTTGGACTTCCTGACTGGGAGACCACAGGCAGTAGGGGTATACATACGTATACATACATACGTATATATACACATACATACGTATACATACATACGTATATATACACATACATACATACGTATATATACACATACATACATACATACATACATACATACGTATATATACACATACATACATACATACATACATACGTATATATACACATACATACATACATACGTATATATACACATACATACATACATACGTATATATACACATACATACATACATACGTATATACACACATACATACATACATACGTATATATACACATACATACATACATACGTATATATACACATACATACATACATACGTATATATACACATACATACATACATACGTATATATACACATACATACATACATACGTATATATACACATACATACATACATACGTATATATACACATACATACATACATACGTATATATACACATACATACATACGTATATATATATACACATACATACATACGTATATATATACACACATACATACATACGTATATATATACACATATACATACATACGTATATATATACACATACGTACATACGTATATATATACACATACGTACATACGTATATATATACACATACGTACATACGTATATATATACACATACGTACATACGTATACATATACACATACGTACATACGTATATATACACATACGTACATACGTACACATATACGTACATACGTACATACGTACACATATACGTACATACGTACATACGTACACATATACGTACATACGTACACATATACGTACATACGTACACATATACGTACATACGTACACATATACGTACATACGTACATACGTACATACGTACACATATACGTACATACGTACATACGTACATACGTACATACGTATACATACACGTACATACGTATACATACACGTACATACGTACATACGTATACATACACACACATACGTATACATACACACACATACGTATACATACACATACATACGTATACATACATACATACACACACATACGTATACATACACACACATACGTATACATACACATACATACGTATACATACACACATACATACATACGTATACATACACATACATACGTATACATACACATACATACGTATACATACACACACATACGTATACATACACACACATACGTATACATACACACACATACGTATACATACACACACATACGTATACATACACACACATACGTATACACACATACATACATACATACATACGTATACATACACATACATACGTATACATACACATACATACGTATACATACACATACATACGTATACATACACATACATACGTATACATACACATACATACGTATACATACACATACATACGTATACATACACATACATACGTATACATACATACATATACATACATACGTATATATACACATACATACATATACATACATACATATACATACATACGTATATATACACATACATACATACGTATATATACACATACATACATACATACGTATATATACACATACATACATACATACGTATATATACACATACATACATACATACGTATATATACACATACATACATACATACGTATATATACACATACATACATACATACATACGTATATATACACATACATACATACGTATATATACACATACATACATACGTATATATACACATACATACATACATACGTATATATACACATACATACATACGTATATACACACATACATACATACGTATATACACACATACATACATACGTATATACACACATACATACATACGTATATACACACATACATACGTACGTATATACACACATACATACGTACGTATATATACACATACATACGTACGTATATATACACATACATACGTACGTATATATACACATACACACATACATACGTACGTATATATACACATACACACATACATACGTACGTATATATACACATACACACATACATACGTACGTATATATACACATACACACATACATACGTACGTATATACACACATACACACATACATACGTATATACACACATACATACATACGTATATACACACATACATACATACGTATATACACACATACATACATACGTATATACACACATACATACATACGTATATACACACATACATACATACGTATATACACACATACATACATACGTATATACACACATACATACACACATACATACATACATACGTATATACACACATACATACACACATACATACATACGTATATACACACATACATACATACATACATACGTATATACACACATACATACATACATACATACATACGTATATACACACATACATACATACATACATACGTATATACACACATACATACATACATACATACGTATATACACACATACATACATACATACGTATATACACACATACATACATACATACGTATATACACACATACATACATACATACATACGTATATACACACATACATACATACATACATACGTATATACACACATACATACACACATACATACGTATATACACACATACATACACACATACATACGTATATACACACATACATACATACATACGTATATACACACATACATACATACATACGTATATACACACATACATACATACATACGTATATACACACATACATACGTACATACGTATATACACGCATACATACGTACATACGTATATACACGCATACATACGTACATACGTATATACACGCATACATACGTACATACGTATATACACGCACACATACATACATACATACGTATATACACACACACATACATACGTATATACACACATACATACATACGTATATACACACATACATACATACGTATATACACACATACATACATACGTATATACACACATACATACATACGTATATACACACATACATACATACGTATATACACACATACATACATACGTATATACACATATACACATACATACGTATATACACATATACACATACATACGTATATACATACACACACACACACACACACACACACACACACACACACACACACACACACACACACACACACACACACACACACACACACACACACACACACACACACACACGCCATATACACAGCTGTAAAAGCAGGTCAGCCTGTGTTGTTTGCCCAGGTTGCTTTAACACCCTGGAACAGAGTGCTCAATACAGTAGGAGCAAACGGTTCATCTTATCGCTGCTGCTGGGGGGGGGGGTTGTCATAGCACTGGTTGACTTCCCTCACACAAACACACTGTCCTTCAAGGGTCCAGCTATTCTGACCACAGATCTGAGGATGTGGCCGACAGCTACCTAACACAAACGCTGAGTAGCAGACTGAGTCCCTCCACTCAACGAAGGCCTGTCGTGAAGGCCGGAGATCTTTGATTACTCAGGTTAAACATACACTAACGCAGCCATGAATTAAGGGCTCGCACAGATGAGTTGGCAGAGTGGTTATTGCTTCTAAAACAAACAGTGTGGACAGAGATTATGCTACCGTTGCTTTCTCTCCTCCCTCGTCTACAGAGCTGTCAGCGCAGAGGTCAAGGGTGAAACCATTTACAACTGCACCAAGTCGGGGAGCCGTAATTCAACAGCAGCATTTCCCCTGGGTAAACAACAGGAAGGGGTAATAACTCATCCTCACACCGAATCCAAACGGTGTTTCCTCTGAAACCCTGCCAACTTCCCCCTTTAGTGTGTCTGACCACACACACACACACACACACGTATGCTCTTCATCCCATCACACACATGCAAAAAAGCAAACACCTTCACCCAGAGCAAAGAGGGAATAAAAAAATACATGAGGCATCTCAATCAGAAATTGCTGCTTTCATGACATTATTTTCCAAGAACTTCAAACTGCTGACAAATTGTCAAATAGGTATGTGGAACCGTTTCAACAGCATGCTGAAAACGTGATCATTTGAAAGTTTTCGCAGCATTTCGTTTTCCGCAAACACTGCGTGAATGACTGCAGCCTTATGCAGCTCTCCAACAAAGCTATCTGATCGTCGGCATGAGAATCGTTGCCCGACTGATACCCAATCAGTCACCATCGAGCTTCGTTAATATCAGTAGAATCAGTAGAATCCACCAAGTGCGAGTCATCCTGCTGATGCTGCTACTTTCTTCTTCTGCTTCCCCTCCCACTTGCTGAACGTTCTTCACGCCTCTCACAGAAGAGAAGAGTTAAAAAGAACAAGGAGGAAGGAAGAAAAAAAAAAAAAAAAAAACCCTGCCTGGAGATAATCATCAACTAATGCCAAAATTTCCCTACATGTCTTCACTATCTTACACAGAATCTAGCATGAGTAATACGTGGTATTATTTTTAATTAAATTAATCAATGACAATGCTTGTTAGGGAGGAGAGCAAAAGGGGAGGAGGGGGAGGGGATGTGTGAGTGTGTGGGAAAAGATTGAGGGAGAAAAGAAATGCATTCACACCTATCATCTAATTATACAACAACATTAATCCCATTACGGCTGGAACTGATTGCCAGGGTCTGGACCCCGGCTGCTCCTGCATGGGCCTCTTGTTATTGCGGTGGAGCCTCTGCTCCCGCCTGCTCCGGCCTGATAACAACTCTAATCACACTTGGCGATCTCTATCTGCGCCGGCGATCAGGCCCCAAGGCTTATCTAAAGTTCACATCAAGCTAAAAGCAGAACAAAGGAGGAGTTAAAACTAAAAGCACACACACACACACACACACACACACACAGGCACAAGGAAAGCCACCAAGGCGCTGCAGTGTGTTTGAGTGTGTGTGTTAGGAATTTAGACATGCTCGCGTGTTTTAGTTCACAAAGAATGAACTTATCTCTAAAATGGGTGCACATAAAAACTTCTCATATGTGAGGCAGCTGTTGCAACAAATTCCGTAGATGTTGCTGAACCTATCATTAAAAAAATAGGTTTAAACATTGTTTTGTGAGAGGAAATAAAAGAGCAAAAAAAAAAAAAAAAAGGAGGTGGAGGTCAGTGTGGTGATTTCCTTGTCTAGCCTGTGCAGACGTCCTGGTTTGCCTTCTGTCGTGGGACGCTGCGTATTATTCACGCTGACCTCTGAGCTCTGCAGCTGATGTCATAGGAACCAAGCTCTCTCTCTCTCTCTCACTCTCTCACTCTCTCACTCGCGCACACACACACACACACACACACACACACACACACACACACACACACACACACACACACACACACACACACACACACACACACACACACACACACACACACACACACACACACACACACACACACACACACACACACACACACACACACTTGATCAGCAGTGAGGATCTGCAGGGTGTTATCTATCTACCATCAGCAGGCCTCCTTATCAGCCTCAAACATCTTTCTGAGAGGGGTGGGGGAGCAGCACGGCTTGCTGGGCTGCCATTAAAAACACCCAACACATTCATCTCCTACCTATGCATTCTACACACACACACCTTTTCACACTCTCTCCCTCCTCTCACTATCTACCTCCACTCCACCCCGTTATCCCCCCTCTCTTTAAACCGCTCCAACTTTAGCGTTTCTCTCCATTTCTTTTAATTACCAAGACATCCGTCCACGGCCAAACAAAACCACAGACAACAAGCCGTCCACGGAGGGAAAGTGGCATGAAACAGCCAGATGTAATTACACCGTGCTCGTCGTCCTCCATCTCTCCTTCCATCTCGCTCTTTTTAGCTTTCAGCGCTATCAGCTTCAGCAATCGCCGCCAAGTTTTATCGCGTCTCCCATCTCAACTGCCAAAATATAAGCCCAGGGATCGGGCCTCAGTGGGCTGCCAGCCCGTCTGCTATCTCCCCATCAAAGAGAGGAGCCTTATCAGGATGAAGGATCGCAACGGTTGGGGAGGATGACGCACAAAGAGACATAGACAAATATCTATCTGCAACACAAACAGTCCCTTTTCCTTCTCACTATGGGCCTCCATGAAGCCCTGGACTCAGTCTATTGTCATTAGACTTAAAAAGTAGATATAAATTCAGTGCTGTCTTTATGTTTTTGTTTTGGTGTTTGACTTTTGCCTTTCAGGTTTAAAAAAGAAAAAAAAATCATTGCACGTCAGAGAGCAAAGATGAAATGGTGATAGGACAGTTACCAAAATGATTTCTGCTATTCTGCAAGAACTTTGCTGACATTAAATTAAAAAAAGCATGAAAGTGTGGCTGTATTTATGTTTCACAAGACTGATATTTTAAACCAACTTTCAGCACTTGTAAGCAACATATTTTGCACCACTGCCTCCCAGATGTGCTGAACAATTTAGTTTCTGCAAAACCATGCAGATTTCAAAAGAACAAAAAAGTGAAAATGTAAATAAGTCTGACTGAGCAGCTGAGTCCACCCGTGTGTGAACGTGTGTGTGTGTGTGTGTGTGTGTGTGTGTGTCAGAAATAAAAGTCCAGTCGATAGTTCTGCCTCTTCTCTCCACTGCACATATTCAACGAAAAAAAAAAAAAAAAAAGATTTCCTCTTCCTCTACCTGATCCAAACATATCAATGAATGAGTCACAATAAATCTGATTTTTGACCTGAAATAAAACACTCCACCTAATAATAAACCTATTTTTATTCATTTACTTTAACTTTTGTGCTGCTGGTTTATCTTCCTACAGTCCATCACTACTACTTTTACTTGAAGACACATTATGATTTTTTGGTTTTTGTTTTTTTTTTTTAAATCACAAGCTGATATAATGAAATGTCTGTAACACACTTTGGTCGAAGCACCGGAGATACATCACCACCGCTCCGTGCATTCACAGCTCTGTTCACAGCAGCCTTTTCAGACTCCTCTGCAGACTGTGCCCGTTTCAAAATGTCCATTACGACTGTGCAACACCCACTTGCATGGCACTGTGAATGCAGCATGATATGAAGCTGGGTGGAGATACAGATGAGGAGACCAGATAATCATAATCTCATCTGTGATGATGTCACAGAATCCCACAAATTTAAAACTACTCAGTGACTCACACCCAAGTAAACACTACTAAGCAAAATAAAAGAACCCGGTGTTATAGACTGCTCCTTGGATGACCCCCAGAGCTCATTTTAATTCATTCAATCATTGATTCACATCTCAAAGTTAATGGCTGCACATAGTTTCATCAAGCAGCCACTCTCTCTCAAATTCTGGTCAGTTTGCACAACAAGTTTGGGAAAACATGATTTGTTTTTTGTTTTTTTAATTTCCAAGTTGTTTGCTTTCAGTTACAATTATGGGCATGTTAGCAGAAATATTGTTGCATCTACACTTCAGGCAGCCGCGTTACCTCTCTTTGACGTTTGCCGTCATGGCGATTCAGTCCATAATAAGGCCAATATGAACACAGGGAACGACGACTATGGTCTGATACAATTGGCTTTTATGTGATGTTTAAAACCCACATCTCTCTTTAAGAAGTCCGAAAGTCTGTCCACTTTTAGATCAAACTGAGTTGCTTTCTTGTTTTCTAAGATCACACTTAAGAGTCAACGTGCAAGAAGCCTGGAATGTGTTTTAGACGCCATGTTTCAAAAGCGCAAATACATAAAATGCATTTAAAAACTGGAAAACACCTCTCAAAGCTTAACGGTAATGCAGCTGCACAGTTAGAATCAGATAATTCAGTGGTTTTCGGTGCCACTTGTGTGAGAAAAATGAGCAACTCCAACTTTGAGTAATGGTACACAATAAAAGCATATCAATCATCTCCAGAATGAAAAGTCGATGTGTTATTACTGTGACACTGAGGCTCAACCCAACAACACCATGACCTGGCTGGAATTTGTCAAATCAAGAGTGGGAGACAGGCACGCTCTTGACAACATGGTTGATACACGGCTTCAGAAGTAACGGCAGCGGTGGCGGTGCGGGTAGGACCAGCAGCCTTCATGCACCCTAGCCGGACGAAGTCCTTATCGCTCCTCGCTCTCTCCTATCAAAATGTCTGCCAACTCACAAGAGAGTCATGAGGCTGAGAGCCTGGCTGCAGCTCAGGTCCGGTGCACAGGGAAGCATGGCAGGCCAGAAGCACTGATAAAAGATGACCACGACACCCCCCGAGACGCACACGTGTGCACCCTCTTTCATGAGTCTAGCATGAGTTTATCTGCCCTCTGAGTCTGGAATACCTCTGCAGGCCTCACCGCTGGCTGCCCATCGCGTTTGTAGTAGAGCAACCGGAGTTACAAACACACAATTAGTTCCCTAAAAGCTCAAACAGTCCGTCTACAATCAAGCCACCTACAGCCTTTGAGCTTCAGCGACCAATCGAGAAGCAGAGAGCTCTGACCAGCGACGCTGGAGCTCCTTAAGAGTGATGCAAACGTTGGATGCACACCTTGCATCCTTCCTGGATATGACTTATAAGCTCCATGGATGTGGAAGTGATGATGGCAGGTCAGCGAGACGAGACAGAGCCATCTGTCATCAGCGTCAATCGGCTATTTTTAGAACTTACATGTGCTCAAAATCATGTTATTAAAGCCTAATCAAGGTTATCAACAATGTATGGCAATAGCGTGATACACTGGCACATTTGGACAAAAACAAACCTAAGTTCATTACAATAACAGCAAAACAAACAAGTTGTGAAAATCCAAAGTTAATGACCAGTGTGAAGGTGGTTATAATTCACAAACGAAAGAAAACTGAACGCCTTTATGACTCTGAAGAACAAAGAGACATTAACAGAGGTCACGTTGGCCTGTGGGGAAATTATAACACACTTGGAAAAAAACAATATATCAATAAAACAAGCTGCAGCTGCAGCCTTAGTCAGCCATGACTCAAACTGTGGCACATCTGATTTAGAAATGAAACTCTTTGCAGTTAAGTGTAGTTTTCATACAAAAAGCTTAAACTATAGACTGTTAAGCAATGCGGTGTCGTCCTTCCAAACTATGACCTCACAAGTGAGGTTAGAAGAGGTCCATTAGGAAAAAAAAAACATCGAAGCATTTGATCTGATCTCACGTTAAGCTCAAAAACCCTCTATACACCTGCTGCAGCCACGATCTGATTAAGAAGAACACAGTTCCTTGATCGCGCACACAACTGCGTTTCTGTAAAGTGATAGCACGCAGACTAAACTTCCAAATGTTGCTCACAGACAGCAGGTTTCAGAGGACACGGTGACACAATCAGTGATGAAACAACCAAACAAACTGATAACACACCTTCCAGCTGCAGATCCCTAACTTTTTCTTTTTTTCCTCCTGAAATATTTACTTTCATGCATATTTCATTTGGACTGAGAGTCTTCATTAGCTATGTGGAACAGGAAGTCTCAGACCACAAGGAGAACTTTATCAAAACATCACTTTTTAGCTTTTATATCAACTTTGAACATCAGTTGCCACCTGATAAAGCCTCACACGTTTTATAAACAGGAAAAGCTCGTCAAGCACGGAGACCAGTCGAGCGCCAGACCAAGAAAAAGGCCTTTCAAGCGGCCCCGAGATACATTATTGAGTTAAAAGGATAGACGACAGGAAAAAAAAGAGAAAGAGATCCAATTGTAAGCAGCTATCAGCAGCAGAGATCAGCCATGTGGCCTATCTGACGCCCCATCTCTGGGAAAGAGAAGTGAAAAGCCGGTGGGGGGGACGGGGGTGCAGCAGCGGCCTTGGCGCTGCCTCAGACAGAAAACAAATGAAAAAAGAAAAAAAAATCCAATTTTAATCTTTATCTCGGCGCACATCGGATCGCTGCTTTATCTTTGTTCACATCAGCTTTTTCAGAGAACACTGAGGTTTTCACAACAGAATTTAACAGGAAGCCGCAGAGTCACTTTTGAGCACCAAAATGGACAAAATATTATTTACAATAGAATGAAAATAACTTTTTCGACTCCTGCTGACAAAACTGGCTCTTTAACAGTCTGTATGTAAACAATAGTTACGATAAAAAATGTAGCATGTGAACTCATTCTAGACTAGTTTGTTGTTTAGTTTTCTCAAAATTAGTAAGAGTCTTAAAAGTTGGTTTTATTAGTTAGGTTTAATAGTCCTAAACACCAGTGGTTTTCACGCGACTCTTCCATTTATTTTTACACATGGACAACATGCACTAATGTTGCGTCCTTACGTTTTATCTGCCGGGGTTTGCTCTGCTTTCTCCGGGACATGCTGCCTCTCCTCCTGCTCCTGCTCCTGCTCCTGCTCCTCCTCCTCCTCCTCCTCCTCCTCCTCCTGGTCGGACGGGCTGGCGGAGCGGCAGAGGCGCCGTCTGGTTCTGTCCCTTCTTCGCTGCTTCTTCGTCGTCGTCTTCGCCGTTTACTGCTGCGACGCGGCGCTGCGACCAGCGACCGGAGAGATCCTCATGACCCGCCGGCACTTTGGCAGTTATCTTGTCTGAAGACAAATACCGCGGGGCTACCTGTGACCGGGTCCTACCTGTGACAGGGTCCTACCTGTGACCGGGTCCTACCTGTCACCGGGTCCTACCTGTGGCCGTTCACTTGCTCTGCCTCCTGCTCTCGTTACCTCCGAACTGCCCCTCTTTCCAACCCTTTCCTGCTAATGTTATTCCGTGGCAGGGCTCGACTCCGTCGAAATTGCTAAGACGTCTATCAGCGACACCCTCGGTGAGTTGTTTGTCTTCAGAAAGCTTGGCGCTGATAAATGTATCAGTTATGAGAAGGTCAGCGGGCTGACTACTGTTGTTTTCTGTCAAGTTTTGTGCCGCCGGTCCGCCCCCTCGTCCGCCTGCTCTGAGTCCAATCTGAGGAGCCACTTCCAATGGAGCGAGAGCGCTGATCCTGCGGAGGAGGAGCGTGCGCTGGTTGAGGACGCCCTTGCGTCATACGTAGGGTATCGCACTCATCTCCTATTGGTCCACGCCAAAACAAGCGTTGTGCATAACCTGTCAAAATAAAAGAAAACATTTATGCATTTTTAGCACAACATAAAAAGTTTTTTTTTTGGCATTTTACTTTTCATCAACACAAAGGCATCCAACATAAGAATGCCAAAAACACTGTTGCTCATATTTCACTAATTGATTTCTTCTATATTATATCTATCTATCTATCTATCTATCTATATATATATATATATATATATATATATATATATATATATATATATATATATATATATATATATATATATATATATATATATATATATATATATATATATATACACACACACAGCACATACACTACACTTTCTTTATCAGCTGAAGATGCAGAAAATAAAGATAATTACTTTTAAATGTCTTTAAAAGTTGTTGGCACTTATAGTTTTCCAGGGGATTTTAGTGTTATCCAAAGAATAATTTCCTTGCAGAGAAATGTGGGACTCATATCATATACTGATATCAAATATTATTCAGATTTTGCATCTTATCGAGTGTGCGGCCCACTGTGTGTTATTGCTTTCACTGTTCTGTGCTTTGATTCTTGTTTAAATGTGATACAGACATGAGATTAGCCAGGATTTCCTTCTGAGCTGAGGACTGGATGCTTTGGTTTCCTGCATGGATGACTCAAGTTTCTGCATCGTAAAAGTACCACCTAAGTGTAGGAGAGAGGGTAGACCAATGTGTGTGTACTGATAGTTTAAGAAAAGATGTCTGCGTTGATTTTGGCGTATAAACAAAATTAGTTGAATCTGGTTTCATTTGGTAACATCAGCTATGAAGACAAGAGGCTGATAAAATTAGAAAATTGAACACTGATTGCTCTATCTTCTTATAATTTAGGTAACCTGTATTCACTGAGTCAAGAGTCCAACATTTTTTTTCACTTAATCATATACCATCAAATTCAATGTGGCACTATGTCATTATGAGAATTTAGTGGAGCTGGAGTTGGCTTCTGCCTCCTATCAGCTAAATTCATTGGTGCCACCTAGTGGTTGCTTAAAATCCTGACGAGGAGCCCGGAGAGGTGGCTCGAGTTCTCTTCGCCCCAACGGGATAAACAGTGACGTGTTACTGAGCCTTTATTGGCCAAGCATTTTTCATTTATGTCAAATGCAACTAGAAAGTCCTTCACAAATGAGACAACTGCATGATGCGAGCAGAAGACCAAAACTACATGAAGGTGTATTTGAACATTTTGGATGAGGAGATGGAGGAATTCGACATGTTGGTTGTGACTCACAGTAAATTTAAATTTTCTGTATTGTAGATTTCTTATTTTTAATCTTCACAAGAGGCTTCACATTTCAACATGAACTAAAACGTTCACAGACCTTCAAATTTCAAAAATGGATTATGTTTTGTTTTTTTTGGTTAATTATCATTGTTCATTTTATTGACTACCACTGGTCAAATATAAGAACAGAATTTTCCAGGGTTCCCATCCTCTATGTGGAATCTCTGTGTTCTGGATTGCGTGCGGAAAGTAAGAGAAATATATGTGTAATGGCCACCCAACTCCATACTTTTTAAAGGGCCAATAAATATATAATGTTGTTTTTTTCTGCTATTTTTAACGCAATAACTCATAATATATATTATATTATAAAATATGATGAAAAGGGAATGTAAAAATTGCATGGGATTTGTTCAGTTCTCCTTATACAATCTATAGTTGTAACACTATTGAAAGAGGGGGTGGAGCTGTGTCCACTAGTTGACTCCACCCCTTTAAACCACAGGAGTTGAACACAGCTGCATTATCATGATTGAAAAGGAAGCTGTTGTAGTGTTACCCTTTGGGTAAATCTCTACAGCCTTTTCACATATTCATTTCTGAAATGTATTCCAGTTCTTATGGACATCTTCCCAGGCTACACTATACAGGTACAGACCTACTGCCACCTCAACATACACTCACAGGCCTCTTTATAGGATACATCTGGTATACGTTCCTTAATAGCTGGTATACCTACGACTGTTGTGGTGCTTTATCAAAATGAACAGGACTTAAAGCAGCACAATATGGGACCTTTACTGTCCTGCCAGATCTCATTGATGAATTTGGTGTCTTGCAGTAATGTAACAAAACATATCCTGCAGTACTTTTAGTTCTCGACAACTTTTTAAGCTCAGTGTTTACTCCAGTGTTAGCCAGGATATCACTCAAGACGTGTGGTGTTCTCCACTGTAATACACTTCCCAGTCTGAAAGGATCCTTTTCCTGTCCAGCATTGTGAGCTACTTCGGAGATTTCTGTGGCTTTACTGGGACTTTGAGGCATTAATCCAAATTCTGGACTGTTTATTTGGACCAGGATGTTGTCTGGGTTCATTTGAGGTCTTGCAGAATTCTGCTCATTTATATCCCCTTACAGCATTCCAACGAAAACACCTGCTACCTACAGCAAAATATGGATGGTCCATCATGCTGTGGGGCCGTGTGGCCAGTGCAGGGACTGGGAATGTCAAAGTTGAGGGACGCATGGATTCTACTTAATATCAGCAGATTCTGGAGACCAATGTCCAGGGTACAGTGACAAAGCTGAAGCTGCACCAGGGCTGGATCTTTCAACACTGACCCTAAGCACTGCTCAGTCTAAGGCATTCTTGTAGAGGAACAAGTATGTTCTGGAGTGGCCATCTCAGTCCCCAGACCTGAATATAATTGAAAATCTGTGGTGCAAGTTAAGAGAGCTGTCCATTCAGATTTGATGGCTTGAGCATGAACTAGAGATGTTTTGTTAAAAGGAATGGTCCAAAATACCGTTAACCAGACACCAGGCTCTCATTCGAAGCTATTAGAGGCCATTATTTCTGCAAAAGGATCTACTTTGAGTTTTGTGGTGCACCTGCCTAATTTTGAAGTTAATGCACACTTTCTGTAAATCCTATAAACTTTCACTTCTCTAATATCAGCGTCTCATGTAACTGAAATCATAATTTAAACAAAAATTATGAAAACAAGGCTGCCCAAACGTGCACATTCCACTGCATTTATAAAATGACAAGATTTTAGAGAACACGAACATTCCAGAAATCATAATAGGCTCATCTCACTTGTCAAATTTGAGGTGCCCCGTTTCCTCTGTCCTTGTCTAATCGTCTCCATCTTTCTGCCTGTGACCATAAAGTCAGTCTCAGGAAAAATAAGTTTAAGGATTTCATAAAGTGCGTCTTCAGAAGCAAGGAGAGCAGGTGCAGAAAGGGGAACTATTTATAAAAAAAAAAATAAAAAAAATAAAAAAAAAAAAAATTTGCAGGAATCTTGTGGAAGCTGCAATTTCAAAAGTACAGCTGGGTGGTGTAGCAAAAACATTGGTTTTAGAAATTTTAGGAAACATGACAAAGCACAGAGTGATGGAGCATCCTATTAAAGAGCATGTGACCCTCAGTCCTCCTTCTCCAGGAGAAGATGTGCATTACCGACTGGACAGATGCAGAGTTTAGAGTGGTTGCAAAGGCTCAGGGAAATGTGACTCACTGATTTAAGCAGAAGTTTATTGTAGTGTCGGCCTTTGCCACTCAACAGCAGAGCAGCTTCTGTAGTCAAACATGGTAGAGCAGTTGAATGTTTACAACACACACTTTAACTACAACTTAAAGTAGCTGACTGTAGGTTTATATTCAAGTTGTCTGCAACCCTGTCATGCATTAGATGGCCGCACCTTTGCAGAAGAGCATTAAACCAGAGCGTTGCATTTAAGGCATCTGAAACTCAGTTTTATTTGAGTGACACAGCAGCACTTGCGGGAGAAACCTACAGACAAAGACAAGAGTCAGTCAACCATCAGCTACCAAGACCCAACATACCAAATCAAAGCTCACCAAAGACATCTTCAGAATCCAGCCTGGCTTTTTTGAAACGTCTTGCCAGGATATGGGAAGACTGGCTCCTCAGGATGAAGTGGTTCTGTTTTGGTGTAGCGGGACTGACTGAACCGGAAGTGTTTCTTGTTGTAGCGGGACCGAGACTTGTAAGCGTACACTTGATCCTCGTCAGTTACGGGAGTGAAGACCGGCTCCTCCCCATCAGATGAGGTCCAGCTCTCTTCTGTAACCTGGTGCTGGCTGCCGGGACCAGACTGACTCTCCTGACCACTGGACTGTTGCCCATAAGCCGAGGAGCCAGCACCCCCAGCAGTGTTGGTGCTGCCACCACTGTAATAAAATCCTGGATAGCTGCTAGAACCACTGGCTAGTCCTGTAGGTTTCTCCTGGGTTAGTTCAGATGGATCTTGTCTGAGAGAGGTCATCAAGTAAGAAAACATAGGGTGCCCGCTACCAGTGCTGGAACCTGAGACAAAAGAAAGGATAAGTCCAATATTCACCACAACACAAGTTCAAGTTACTAGTCACAATGTCAAGTTACCTCCTTGGGGAGGAAGGCATGTAATGCTTCCAAGCAGCAGGAAAGAAATCAAAAACCTGCAGATACCCAGAGTTCTAGTTAAATTCTTAAAAGCAATCATACTCTGTGGCAACAACAGCAAAGACTGCAACTGCCTTTTTCAAAAAAAAAAAAAAAAGAAAAACCCACTACCAGAGTAGAACTGACTCACCTCATTCTGACACAATTGTCAACACCGAGCTCTGTAAGATTACAACAATGCAGAACTCTGAGTACTCAGGCAGGACTCTTAGTTTGTAGGAACTTCTTTTATTTGGTCCTCTGCTAAGGGAGCACTTATTGGGAGTGATTGATCAGTGGTAACAGCTGTTGTTTGATCGATGCACAGCTGTAGCTGATTGAGAACAGAGACCTGAAATGGGCCTCATCTACTTTATGGTGAGAACTGTATGTGCATCTGAATAAAAATAATTATGACACACAATCCTGTTAGTATTGTGCTTAGGTGGCACAATACACTATGGACACAATGGCCTTCCTATGAATTGGTTTTTTGTACCTTAAATTCAAAATATAAACTTTGAGACAATGTGTTAGTTAAAACTATATTACCACAGAATGCTGTGTTCCCTTGGGATGGATGAGAGAAAATATTTTAATCAAAGCTGAATCATTTCTGTCAGTTACAAGGTAGATACTTTACATCATTACAAAACCATTACCGACACACACACACACACACACACACACACACACACAGATTGTGCAAGTTCTCTTATTTAGAAAAATGTGAGATGTCTATAATTTTCATCACAGGTACACTTCATCTATGAGACATAAAATCACATTGTAGGATTTTTAAAGAATAGGTATTTGGTCACCCACAAAAAAGCAAGACTTCTGGTTCTCACAAACCTGCAACTTCTTCTTTAAGCTCCACTTGTACCTGTATTAATGACACCTGTTTGAACTTGTTTTCTGTCTAAAAGACACCTGTCCACAGCCTCAAACAGTCAGACTCCAAACTCAACCACGGCCAAGACAAAAAACTATTGAGAACACAAGGAAGAACATTACAGAGCTGCACCAGGCTGGGAGGAGTGAATCTACATGAGGCCGGCAGGTTGGTGTGAATAAATCAACTGTAAGAAGGTGGAAGACGCACAAGACACTGATAATCTCCCTCCATCTGGGGCTCCGGGCAAGATCTCACCCCGTGGGGTCAAAATGATAAGGATGGTGAGCAAATATCCCAGAACTACATGGAGGGTAGATGAAAGACCTGCACAGAGCTGGGACCAAAGTGACAAAGGCCACCATCAGTAACACACTACACCAGGCGTGTCCCCTGCTTAAGCCAGTACATGTCTGCCAGAGAGCATACGAATGATCCAGAACAGGATTGGGAGAATATCATGTGGACACATGAAACCAAATTAGAACTTTCTGGTAAAAACTCAACTCATGTTTGGAGGAAGAAGAATGCTGAGTTGCATCCCAAAAACGCCAAACCTACTGTGAAGCATGGGGGTGGAAACATCATGCTTCGGGGCTGTTTTTCCTGCAAAGGGGACAGGACGACTGATCTGTGTTAAGGGAAGAATGAACGGGGCCGTGTATTGTGACAATTTAAGCCAAAACCTCCTTCCATCAGGGAGAACATTGAAGACGACTGTGGCTGGGTCTTCTAGCATGACAACGATCCCAAACACACCGATTTCCTGACCCCCCCATTGTTTCTCAGTTGGAATGTATGATGAAAATTACAGACCTCAAAGTAGAACTGACTAAATATTTTCCCCACTGTGTACTTACATAAACTCCAAGCCTAAGTTTCTCCGGTTTATAAAAACAAAGCAGCCGCAGCCTCGGCTAACCCCTTGGAGCAAAGTGCACCTAAAAGTGGAATGCAAGTACCACCAGCCACAACTGCAATACTGCTAAACCGCTGTCAGTGGAGCATTTGTTTCTTTCAACAGGAGAATCAGTGGCTGTTAGTCATTCAACTTGCAAAAACAAAAAAAAAAAACCCTTAAGCCTTTATAGAATCTCAGGGAAGCATGAAACAACCCATCTGCACCCACTGAGCAACAACAAAAGGTCATCAGGGTCAGGCAGCCTAACCACATTTCTAAATCTGCAGCAGATTGAGACTGGTTTATGCACAAATCATGGCATGTTTTCTGTACAGGCATTAGGGTTTGCACTATGCTAAGAAACTTTATAGTTGCACCAAAACTTGACTTGAACTCGAGCAATTTTAACAGATGCACTAATGCTTCCTTATGAAAGTTTAAACATAAGTGCAGTCTAAACTTGGCTCTAGCACACATGAGCCACACTGCACATTTGGTACTTCACCCACCATGGACTGGTCCCGTCGAATGGTGTTTCAAACACACCGACCCACACAGTCCCTGAAACTGCAGTTACGGGAGCATTTCACAGCGGTTTGTATTAGAGACAGCATACCTGCCATCTATGCATTTGACAGGCATGGAACCAACTATTGCACCACCATTACTTGTACCATTTTTGCACTGTAGCCAGTTATAATTAATCCCATCACTGAGCAGACAAGTCAAGGCAGTTTTCAAAGATTGTTTAATCATGTTGCAAGAGAGACCGCTCCCATCAGCTGCAGAGTGCACAGTCATCCGTAGAGTATGCCCTGGCTTTGTTGAGATGTCTTGCCAGGATATGGGAAGACTGGCTCCTCAGGATGGAGTGCTTCCGTTTTGGTGTAGCGGGACTGACTGAAATGGAGGTGTTTGTTGTTGTAGTGGGACCGAGACTTGTAAGCGTACACTTGATCCTCGTCTGTCACGGGAGTGAAGACCGGCTCCTGCCCATCAGATGAGGTCCAGCTCTCTTCTGTAACCTGGTGCTGGCTGCCTGGAGCACCAGACTGGCTCTGACCACTGGACTGTTGTGGCCCAGAACCAGAGGAACCAGCAACGTTTGTGCTGCCATAATAAAATTCTGGAAAGCTCTCAGAACCACCAGTAGGTTCTGATAGATCTTGCCTAGCAGGTCCTGGTAAAGAGCGCCATGCAGGGTGACTGCTTCCAGCAGTTCTGTAACCTGAGAGGACAATGTTAGTAAAAACAGACCACAAAGATCAAGCAGCTTTCCAGTTCATCTCAGGTTCTCCTAGCACTCACCTTGTGGAGGAAAGCAGGTGATGCTTCCAATCAGCAAGAAAGTAATCCACACCAACCTGCAAATACAGATGTTCCCAGTCATAACATTTAAAAACAATCGAAGAAACGCCACTATTATGGCACACTTCAACTTGCGTCTGATCATTTAAAACCAGAGAACCCAACAACTTTTTCAAACCAGTTTTATAACTTGCCTCATTCTAATGTTGTTAACGTTACAAACACTAAGAAACCTCTGACAGCTAGTTAACTCTGCATGAGCGTCTTTTATATGATCCTCAGGGCACCACAACTGATTCCTCAGTAGTAAAATCTGCTGCTGATTGATGCACAGCTGCAAATCATTTGAAACTGTAGACTAACGCGGGAACATTGTTGTCAATCCTATACACTTTCACATATTTATATTTGTGCATATGTATAATTTCTTAAACAGTCCATGAAGTACTACTGATACACAGTAACTTTGCTAGTGGAGTGCTGGAGTGAAATACTAATACAAAGATTAGGAAGTCAGGCAAATGACAAAGTTGCTACCAAGTCCACACAAATGACACCAGAAGCATCTTTAGAATCCACCTTTGCTTTGATGAGATGTCTTGCCAGGATGTGGGAACACCGGCTTCTCGGTACAAAGGGTTAGTTCCATTTTGGTGTAGTGGGACCAACTGAACCTGAAGTGTTTGTTTTTTCACCTACGGAAACTGGCCAAGGTAAAGCCTTTTCTTTCCAGACATCACTTTGATATTTTAATCAATGCTTATATCACAACACCTTTAGATTAGATGTAATGCATTTTACATTGGAGTTAGCCAGAAATCAGTTGCTCAACTGTAGTTAGTTCAAAATGCCACTGCCCAAATTTGTATTGATGCACAGCTGCAGTTCATTTGAAAATGTAGATTAACACAGGGGAATTGTTGTCAATCTTACCTGAAAGGCATTTTGACCATGTGCATGTGGACTCGGTGGGTCCCTTATCGTTATCACAAGGATTTACACACCTGCACACAATGGTTGACTGCACCACCGTGGCCTTTGCGTGTGCCTGGGGATTTCTTACCTAACACTACTTGCCCATGGTCGGGCGCTCAGCACATTCACCCCCATCTGCAGAAATCCCAAGCCTTTGCACTGGGTTTTCCAGCATCCCATGTCTTGCACAGATTGCAAGAGGCAGCATATGTTTTAGTACAACACAATGCCCAATGTGGACACTTGCCCCCATATGACTGGCCATTCCAAGTCCAGCCTTTGGTGGAGTGCCTGACTGCTTTTCAGTATGTCAGCTTAAACTTGCTCACCTGGACATGAGCGTTCCGGTGGCGGTTGCGCTGCCCACACCTCGAGGTCGTCCCCCATCTGCCCAACCCCTACTATCGGTGCCACTAGAGGTCTTTCTCCAGGGGCCCAGGATGAGAGGAGTGCATTGAGGCCACCTCGTTGAATTAAATTTGTCTGTTTTCGTGAGTTCTGTGGGGTTAAGGGGGGGGGGGGGGGGGGGGGGGGGGTGTAGGTGCACTGTACTGTACATAATTCACAGCCAGCCTTAATGTCATTATACAGTTCAGAACATTGACAATTGTTGATTGTTGTGATGTGTTGTGGTGTCCGTTATGCAGTTTGTAGAGAGAATGCTGTTTACTGATTGCATGTGTTACTCGTTAAATTAAAGTTTTGCTGAGTAATTTTATTCACTTTGGCAATGTCCTCTATCTTGTGAGTACTCTTCAGGACTCTCATATCTGTGTTCAGGGCATGTTCAAAATATGAAAAGGAGCTAAATGTTTAAAACATTTGAATTAAAAAAAACAGGAAGAAGGTGGTTAAGGTAGATTCTTTGCTTTACAAGACCCAGTGAAGTGATGATAGAAGCAATGTGTTCTGGCATTTTATATTTCGGGGCAGCTGCTTTTTGAATAAACTAGAGATTGTCTGCTTAGGCAGTCTAGCAAAGACAGAATTACAATAATCCAATTCCACTAGAAACAAAAGCCCAAACCAGCTTCTCAGAATCAGGCTGGGGCAGGAGGCATCCAACCTATTTCTGTGATTACTAAAGGCTGTTTTCAAGTAGTGATATGGTTTTGAAAGCCAAGATCAGAATCTAAAAATCATAAGCATCTACCATGTTCACATAGAATCAGACAACTTAATGAGTCTTGTGCCTTTGGACTTTAAAACCAAGTCATAGAAACTGGTGTCTGGAAGAATCAATTCTTGCCCCTCCAAAACCCGATTTCAGTGAAACACTGGATGAAGTTGTTCATTGGGTCAAGGTTATTGGCAGAAACACATGTATATCCAAGTTTCACTGGCATATGATTGATGTGACATATTGATGAATGGACCCAAGGTAAGGCCTGTAGCTGAAACAAAGAGGACCTACAATCGGGCGTGGACTGGGACAAAACTTCGGCCCTGGCATTTTGACGCAGACCAACCCATCATGCACACAGGCATGCACGGCAGGTTCAACATTCTAATCTCAAAGTTTGAAAATTCACATTAGAACACAAGCCTGAAATATGCCAGGTAGGTATAAGTTACCCCCCTGTGCCTCTTAGCTAGTTGTGGGGTGGACTAGGCCAACTCTGGACTAAGGTGACAATGCTGCTCTGGGCTCAAGAGACTGACCTGACCCAGTATTAACCTTCCAGACCCATATTGTTCATAAAGTACTTCCCTGATAAAGGCATGGCAATAGAGATGTGCAAATTTGGAATTACTGCAGAGCCAGTGGGGGAAATTGAGTCCAGTGCAAGTAAGACGTTAAACTGAAGACTGGTCTAACACCATTAGTACAGCAGAAGGAATAGCCTGGAACTAGAGGGCATCCACTGTGCCCTTCACCTGGGGGAGGGGGCCACAGAAGAGTTAACCACGCTTTGGGCTTAAGTTGCCAGTCTGAATCACAAGGCCTGGCGCCACACACGTGGATAAAAGGTGTCATGTTTTAGGGAGGAGAAAGAGACAGGGGTGGGGTGGGGCACAGACACCCACAAGACATTTAGAGTTTATTCTGGTTCTGTTGCAAACTCACTTAAGTCAGGCAAGAGACTTTCTACCAAGTCCACACAAATGTCACCAGAGGCACATTTAGAATCCACCCTTGCTTTGTTGAGACGTCTTGCCAGGATATGGGAACACCGGCTCCTCGGGATGAAGTGCTTCCGTTTTGGTGTAGCGGGACTGACTGAAGTGGAGGTTCTTCCTGTTGTAGCGAGACAGAGACTTGAAAGCGTACACTTGATCCTCGTCGGTCACGGGAGTAAAGACCGGCTCCTCCCCATCAGAAGAGGTCCACCTCTCTTCTGTAACTTGGTGCTGGCTGCCTGGAGCACCAGACTGACCCCGACCACTGGACTGTTGTGATCCAGAACCTCCAGCAGTGTTGGTGCTGCCATAATAAAATTCTGGAAAGCTCCCAGAACCAACAGTAGGTTTGGATAGATCTTGCCCAGAGGGTCCTGGTAAACGCAGCCATGCAGGGTGACTGCTTCCAGCAGTTCTGTGACCTGAGGATACATTAGGTTAAGAGAAAACCCAAGAGCAAGCTACATGTCAGTTCATCAAGTCAGTTTCTAACACTCACCTTGAGGAAAGCAGGTGATGCTTCCAACCAGAAGGAAAGAAATCCACACAAACCTGTAGATACAGATGTTCCCAACCAAAAGAACATTGGAAATAAAAGATCAGACCAGTCAACCTAACATACACCACTCTTATGGCAGCCTATAACTTGTATCAATGAGGAGTGTGTTCAAAATAAGAAAACCTACATTTCAAACAGTTTTATTACCCACCTCATTCTGATACTGCTTAAAATTAAGTACACTAAGAAACTTCTGACAACAAGTGGTTTATACACGAGCTTCTTTTATATGATCATCAGTGCAGGGCGTACTGCTTCCTCAGTAGGAACATCTGCTGCTGATTGACGCACAGCTGTAGTTAATTGAAAACTGTCAACTAAGATTCAAGAGTTAAGATGTGTTATTGCCATATACGCAAGGAAAACACAGTAAGGCCCAAAGTGTAATGAAAACCTTACTTTGTGTTTTCTGAACACACAGCAGTAATAAAAAAGTGCAATAAGTGAAATTCAAATACAAATAAAAAACTAAAAAGAAAAGAAAATAGAGTATGAGAGTACATATTTAGACAGAACATTTACAGCAAGTAATGCAACCAGTGATAAATAAAGTGCAAAATGGTGAAAAAGATGTCATGAAACTTTGTAATCCTGGTGTTGTTCTGGGACTCCACACAGTCATAGGTGACGTAAGTGTACAGTAGTGGGCTAAGTACACACACCCCTGTGTGGATGGCAGCATTGACAGCATCAGTGGATCTGTTATGTCTATATGCAAACTAAGTGGTCCAAGGTGGCCGGGATGGTCTTTTTTATGTGTGCCATGACTATCCTCTCAAGGCACTTCATCACTTAGTGTGTGCAACAGGACGATAGACATTCAAGAAGGTTACAGTATCCTTCTTTGGGATGGGCACAATGGCTGACTTGAAGTAAGTGAGCACTGAAGCTCGGGTGAGGGACACATTAAGGATATCTACTCACATCACACATCAGCCATCTCTGCTGAGCAAACCCTGAGTACACATCTGGGGATGTTGTCTGGGCCTACTGCTTTACATGGGTTTGTCCTCTTCAGAGGCATGCATACCTCTGCTGATGACACACACAGAAAGTGATGTATCTCTGTGACCAGAGTCCAGGTGTTTGAGCTGAGGACCTTGAAGTGACCATAAAACTCATTCAGCTCATCAGGCAGTGTAGCACTGCTGGGTATGGTCCTCAGATTCTTCTACCAGTACTCAGTCAGTACGTTTACATGCACTCAGAGAAAGTCAAATTATTGCCTTAGTACAACTTGTAATCGAAGCTTTACAAGCCACGTATAAACCTTAGTAGGGCTGTAGTAGAGTTCTTTAAATCGAGCTACTAGAGCCAGATAAATTGGTTATAAATTGAATTATTCCGGATGTACATGTAAACCACAGTTAATCAAGCTATTAACTGGCCTGGGACTCCCCTTTCCTGAAGTTACGAGACCGTGGAAGCGGGAATTACATCAGACATTGCATAACAACAACACAGTAGCAGAAGAAGAGGACAAAGAAGAGCTGCTGCATCGTTGGCATCCATCTCTTTGCGTGTTGATGTCCTCTTTCTACGTCTGCTTCAGATCTGCCGTCTTAGTTCACTAATTGCTCTAACTAACCAGAAGAATGTCAACGTGCCACTGTTGGAGAGACTAGTGGTGGACTGTATACGGTTAGTTCATTATGGGATTGAGCTACGTTCACCCCCGGGGTGTCAGTCAGGACACAATCACAGGAGAATGTAATTCAGTTTAGACCGTTTACTGAACAGATGCAGGCACAGGTGAGTTGGATGGAGTGACAATAAACCGTACAAGCGATGGATAGATGTGTGCATGTGTGGTTCTGCATGATACAGACAGGACAGGAAACCATAATGAGCGCAAGTATGAATACCATAATACAATATACCACATAACGGCAATATTATAATATTCAATACTTTAGCCTTTACACTTCATAGGTTATCATAGTATATAATCAGATATCTATAACAATCTCAATTAGTGCAATTACTTCACCACTCTCAATTTACCACACCAGTCTTTATATAAACTACAAATAATGTAAACAGTAAATTGTGGAGGAAATAAAAGCTCTTAAATGCCTTAATTGGCATTAAATGAGTTAAACAAAAGATCAAAGGGCCCCCCACAATAGACCCATCAATCAAATGCAGTATAATGGCAGCTCCTACAAATGCACATTTCTAAACAGAACACAGATCTGACGTGGCATGTGTGCTTTGCATTTAGAAATGTACACAACCAAAAATAAATTCTGACAAGCATGGAATTAAGATGAAATAAAGGAAGGTGTTTAAGGCACTCAATGTAAAACTCACATAAACCAAGCAGACAACCATGCCGGTGAACGAAGCAATCCCCGCCAGGAGCTCACTTCTCCCACACTACTACGATGACCAGAATACCTGTCGCTCTTAAGGTGGTACAAATAACATTATTCAATGTTAATGTTTATGGTAAAAGTACCAAATGCATAACCAGCGATAATTACCATAAAACTTCTGGAGTCTAACAGCCACTTAGCAGCGGAGTCAAATGCAGCTCATTTAATTTGATCCTATTCCCGCGCATGTATACTCAGATTTCTCGGATACTCCAGTTAAATCCTTAGCTCTATTACCAATTGCTTGATTTAGATGTGCACCGTACGGACTGATGTGCTGCAGACCTTGCCACATGCATCTGGAATCTCCAGTGGTGTAAAAACCCTCCAGCTTCTGCCTGTACGATCAATCTATACAGGTTGTATCTGGCCTTTTTGTACATCTCAAAGTTTCCAGAAGAAAATGCAGTGAAGCGAGCAGGGATCTCACCTCCCAGCTGAGCCAAGGTTTGTCATTGCAGACATCCCAAGTTGCAAAAACACATTTCAGGGAGATACTAGTATCCCCCACAGGTGATATTAAACCAGTGAAACAGTGCAGCGCAGCAAGGAAGACAATTTTATACACTTCCTACAGAACGAGTTTTTGTATATACTCTACCTGGCCTGCTTGTACGTTTGTGTGCACTCTTGGCCACTTGATCTAGAGTCCAGGAGACTGACTTGAGGGCGTCAAGGAGCCACGTTCTAAATGTGACTCCCTTATATCTTGTCTTTTGTACCTTTGATGGTGTGTCTGTCTCTCTGGTCTTCATTCTCTTTCTGATCTCCCTTTTCCTGCTCTGCCCAGCTGGCCTTCAGCAGGAGGGTCCCCCCTTACGAGCCAGGTCATGCTTAAGGTTTCTTCCCTCTTAATCTGAAGTTTTTCCTTGACACTTTTTGGCTTAAGGTTTTTCTCCCAATAGAGTTTTTACCTACCCGTCATAGTTTATGCAATTGCTAGCGGGGGAGGGGGTGTCATGTTTTGGGTCTTTGGAAAACACCTAGAGACAACTTGCATTGTGAAAGAATGCCATTTAAAAAAAAAAAAAAAAAAAAAAAAAAAAAAAAAAACTCTGAGTTTAATTTCCTAAGGTTGTATGTTTTGACCACACTTATGCAACTGCTTCTACTAAATTTTGGATCTTCTGTTGTATATTTATGATAATCTCAGTCTTAGCCATGATAGTCACCAAGTGGTCAAAATACACTATATGGTTAATCTTACATACATTTATAGTTGTGCATATGTATCTAGTGAGTTTAATCACCATCTGCAGCTACAGAGGAGTTTGCAAAGCTTTGGGCAAAAGTTGCTGGTCTGAATCACAAGGCCTGGCTCCACCCATATTGGTAAATATTGCATAGTAAAGTCACTGTGGTTTTGAGGAGAGAAAAAAAAAAAAAAAAAAAAAAAAAAAAAAAAAAAAAAAAAAAAAAAAAAAAAAAAAAAAAAAAAAAAAAAAAACTCTCAAGTTACGATTTAGAGTTTATTCTGGCTCAGTTGCAAACTGACTTCAAGACAGGCAAGAGACAAAGTTGCTACCAAGTCCATACAAATCTCACAAGCAACATTTAGAATCCACCCTTGCTTTGAGACATCTTGCCAGGATATGGGAACACTGGCTCCTCAGGATGGAGTGGTTCTGTCGGCGTGTAGCGGAACTGACTGAAGTGGAGGTTCTTCCTGTTGTAGCGGGACCGAGACTTGTGAGCGTACACTTGATCCTCGTCTGTCACGAGAGTGAAGACCGGCTCCTGCCCATCAGATGAGGTCCAGCTCTCTTCTGTAACCTGGTGCTGGCTGCCTGGAGCACCAGACTGGCTCTGACTACTGGACTGTTGTGGCCCAGAACCAGGGAAACCAGCACCTCCAGCAGTGTTGGTGCTGCCATAAAATCCTGGAAAGCTGCCAGAGCCACCAGTAGGTTTGGATAGATCTTGCCTAGAGGGTCCTGGTAAAGAGAGCCATGCAGGGTGACTGCGTCCAGCAGTTCTGTAACCTGAGAGGACAATGGTAATCAACAGGGATCAAGCAGCTTTCCAGTTTGACAAAGGTTCTCCCATCACTCACCTTGTGGAGGAAAGCAGGTGATGCTTCCAATCAACAAGAAAGTAATCCACACCAACCTGCAAATACAGATGTTCCCAGTCACAACATTTAAAAACAGACCAGCCAATCCAACTAACATCACTCTTTTATGGCATACAACTTGCAGCAAGCATTTAAAACTAGAGAACCCAACAAATTTCCCAAACTAGTCTTCTAACTTGCCTCATTCTGATTACAAACACTAAGAAACCTCTGACAGCAAGTTCACTCTGCATGAGCGTCTTTTATATGATCCTCAGGGCACCACAACTGATTCCTCAGTAGTAACATCTGCTGCTGATTGATGCACAGCTGCAAATCATTTGAAACTGTAGACTAACGCGGGAACATTGTTGTCAATCCTATACACTTCCACATATTTATATTTGTGCATACGTATAATTTCTTAAACAGTCCATAAAGTACTACTGATACACAGTAACTTTGCTAGTGGAGTGCTGGAGTGAAATACTAATACAAAGATTAGGGATTTTGCAGGTTAACTGTTTACACAACTGCAACCTACAGACAATTGGTTGATAAAAATTACATTATGGGACAATACAGTTTGCATGAGACAGTACTAAAGTCTTGTGATAACATTAAACGTGTTTTTGTTTTTTTTTTTGTAAAGCCAAGACACGGTAAAGACTGGCTCCAATTTGCTCTGATTGTCACACCTGAGGTCAAGGGAGTGTGCCCCAACTCAAGCAAAATTCTTCATTTTTGGGGCGCTAAAGAGCAGCCAATGAAGTAGGATACCTTGTAGAAGGTCCCACAGACTTTTTTTTTCCTCCTTCTTAGTCTGCCCTTTCTCCTAAATTTCCTTTAAGCCACAGTGAGTTTATGAAGTATTTTTATAAACCTACTATTTGTTAATGGGGCAATATGCAGAAATACTCCACGGAGCCTTGAAAATCAACCCGGCAAACGTGGCCTGCTGTGCACATCAAGACTTTGAGCTCAGTTGCCTCGGCTTCATTTTCTGACCCCGCCTCCCCAGTAGAATCCATCGTGATCGACCTGGATACACTGAAACTTGAGATATTAACATTTCTGAGACAGAACATTGCATCTGTTTTCAAAAGTGAATTACGAGCAGCATTGTGCGACCACTTGGATCGCAATAAGATCTGACCTTCAATTAGTGAGAATACAACTTGAGACTGATAAAGCTGCTACAAAGGCCAAACTAGCCACGCTCAAAGGTACTGCGGGAAGCATTGAGGTGTCACTTTCTGGCTGCAAGAACGATATTGTTGTGATGAACACCAAGCTCGCTAGTTTAGAGACTCAGGTTTCCAAGCTGGAAGGTAAATGCGATGAGCTTGAATCTAGGTTATGTCAAAACAGTTTAAGGCTCGTAGGCTTTGCTGACAAAATGGCTACCAATACCACCTGCTGAAGGAGGCTTTCAAGCTGATAAAGAGCCACTACTGGACCATGCGCATAGAACCACTTAGCTCAAACCGTGACCGGGTGAGAGGCCACGTCCCTACGGCACGCCAGAGAGGATCAACAGATTTCTGTTGGCCATATGAGGATCTCTGTCTTTCCTGATCATACCGCTAACGTAACCCGGGCTCGGGCAGCCTTAACAATATCCAGAAGCAGCTGCGTGAGATGGAAGGGTCTGATGTGGACTGTTCTTCCCAGCTCGTCTTGGGATCAGTCATTTTGGGTGGTTAAGGACTTTAAGGCCCTTTAAGGTTTAAGGTATTTGGATAATACCTAGAGACAACTTGCATTGTAAAAGAATGCTATGTAAAAAAACAAATTGAATTGAATGTTCTAAGGTTGTATGTATGGCTGTATGTATTTTGACCACACTTGTATGCAACTGCTGAAATTAAATCTACTAAACTTTGAATCTTCTGTCGCATCTTTATTTATGATAATCTAAAGAACTCAGTCTTAGTCCGGATAGTCACCTAGTGATCAAAACATATTATACAGAGGTGTTAATAATTTTTTTCACCACAGGCACCAACATCAAGTTTGGGAATTTGTTAATCTTACACACTTAAACATATTTATAGTTGTGCATATGCATATGTGGTTAAGGACTTTATCTCAAAGATGACGCCATGGCCTATGTCAAGAAGATGAACACTGCCTGATGTATCTATTCATTATGGTGCAGCACTCTCACATAGTTGTGCTTTACAGTGTACTTGTAAATGATATTGGCCTGTTGTTATTACTTTACATTTGAAGTTGTACACACAGAGTTGACTGACTTGTTTGTTATTAATGACACTAATTTTGCACATACAAATATTTTGTTCATAGGTCTTAGGTCATAGGTCTAGGTCTTGAAATAGTTTTTGTGTTGCATTGAATATATAATGTGACTTATCTTAAATAAGCTAGGGTTCACTAAGCTATAATGTTCTGCACATCTCTGCATTGCTCATTTCATATACGTTTTTATGTCTTACAAGTTAGTCTATATGTTGGTATATTTAATTTATGAAACTGTGGTATTTTGACATTTTGATTAGTGGTGGCAACTGCTAATGTGTTTGTTGTTATAAGTCTGCGTGACGAAGAAATAAAAAAAAAAAAAGTCTGAGTGACACTATCTGATAGGGTTTAGCTCAGGTTTTCTTCAAGTTGTTGTCAACAATCAAAACAGTTGTGGTGGCAACAATCATTTTTCCATTTTGGAAGCACTATTTTTCGTTTTCTAGGGTATATTTTTGTGTGTGGAATCTACGTGTCATGGGCAAAGGGGTCTATGGTTTTTAGCCACTTAAAACGGCTTAATTCTGACATCATTTTTTTTACAGGAGACCTATCTTATACTTAAAGATCACTACAAACTCTGATCACCCTTTTTCTGCCCTTGTTTGCACAAATAGTAATGGTTGATACCAAGTTGGTAGGACCCAAAAGTTATATATATATATATATATATATATATATATATATATATATATATATATATATATATATGCATTTTAATCTGTAATCGAGTGTGTACCCTTCACCAGCCCTCATGACATACTAACTATTTTTTATTGATCCCTGGGTAAGAAAAAAAAAAAAAAAAAAAAAAACTTCTTCCAAGGAGGGCTAAAATCACCGGGTGTGGAATGTGAAAAGACTAGACATAGGAAGAGAAAGAAAGAGAGCAACAAAACAGTGGTGGTGCAGTCTGGTGTCTGTGTTGTAATGTGTGTTAAAAAAAAGTATAATGTGTTGTTTAAAGACCATTCCAGTTTTATTTTAAATCTAGAGGGGTCGCTATTATGTTTTATAAAAGGATTTAATTTCAATCTACTGACATCATTGCTGATAAGGATGGCAGATATATTATAGTTGCAGGTACACTTATGCAAAAAAAGTGGTATCTGTGTTTGACCTTGGACTGGACCGCTCTAGTCCCAGATCTATACCTCTGTTGGCCATGGCTAAATATTTCTTTGACTTTATGACTCAGAATGGTTTAGTTGACCCTTGGAGATCCCGCAATCCCTCAGTGAAGAAGTTCCTATTGTTTGATAGAAATTAAAAGACAGGTTGCATGACACAGTATTAAAAACTTGTGGTAACATTAAATATGTTTAGATTTGTTGTAAAGCCAAGGCACAGAAAAGACTGGTTCTGATTTGCTCTTATTGTCACACCTGAGGTCAAGGGAGTGTGCCCCAACTCAAGCAAAATTCTCTTTTTTTTCTACTGCGGGAGTTTGTCCACAAATTTGGAACTGCTTGCAAAATAGTTGCATTTAAGGTCAGCATTCATCAAATTCAACCAACGACACTTCCTCAATGAGTGAGACCACCTACCCAGGTTAGTGTGTTACTTGCAACTGATTTGACATTCAAAAAGTGACACAGGGTCATTTTCCTGAGGCTGCCAATAGTGGCTCCATCTAAACCTTTGGAGAGTGCAGCACTGTGTTGTGCTTTGGTGGACAGCAGTTTAGCTGGAACTTGTGGTGGTTATGGTGTCCACGCCTCTTTTGGGTGTGGATTTCTTGGGTGCTCATTGTCTTTTGGTGGATATTAAGAATCAATGCTTCAGTGCTGAGACCTTCAGTTCACTCCCATGCTCCCTCAGCATGTCCAGCGCCTTCTCCACAGCCAATGCGTTTTTGCTCCTCCTCAAAGTTTCCTGCTTTGAGTTGTTCTTTTGCCTCCAGCGAGGCCCAGCATGGCGTGGAACATCTTTTGACAATGACTGGCCCTCTTGTTCATGCAAAAGCCAGATATCTGGACCCAGGTAAACTTGCCGTAGCCAGGTCTTAGTTTGTCGCACTACAGCATCACACGGCTCTCCAGCAGCCCTTGGGATTCGTCTCTGTGGACGAATCCCAAGGGCTGAGGTGGTGTGGAAAAGCCTGGTGGTGGTTGGCGCCAGTGTGATGACTATTGACATTTAAATGAGGCTGCAACTCCAGACTGCTACCCTATTCCACGCATTAAGTTTTTTCTGTTTGGCTGGCAAGACCACCTTTTTGAAGGTTGATCTTGCCAGTGGTTCCCACGAGCCCCCGGTCTATCCTCAGGGTGTACCCAAGACTGGAGTAATCACAACTTTTAGGCATTTTGAGTTCCTCCAGATTCCCTCCGGCCTTAAGAATGCCACACAGACCGTTCAGCAGGTGATGACAGTATGCTTTAAGATTTACCTTTCCTGTTTGTGTATCTTGATAACACTTTGGGATCCAGGACTGAGCACTTTTTTCACTTTCTACTGGTGTTCTGCTGGCTTAATGACCACAGGCTGATCATTGACCCATCGAAGTGTCAGTTTGGTCTCCCCTTATTGAATTTTTGTGCCATCGCATCGAGCAAAGGGGCAGTTCCCCTGACTGCTAAAGTGGCGGCCATCAGCCAATACCCACAGCCAGTCATGGCAAAAGGGCTTGGGTCAAGGTTTTTGGCAAAAACACATGTATAACCAAGTTTTATTGGCACTTGATGAGACATATTGAGGTATGGAGCCAAGGTAAGGCATGTAGCTAAAACAAGAGGACCTACAGTCAGGGGTGGACCGAGACAAAACACTGGCCCTGATATTTTGACCCACACCTCCCATCTTTGTTTACTTTTCAATATGTATAAACTAATGTCCATCCATCCATTATCTATACCCGCTTTATCCGTTTCCGGGTCACGGGGGTCTGTCGGAGCCTATCCCGACGCATATCAGGCGAAAGGCAGGGGTCCACCCTGGACAGGTCGCCAGTCTATCCAGGGCCACATACAAACAACCAATCACACTCACATGCACACCTAAGGAGAATTTAGACTGATCAATTAACCTACACTGCATGTTTTTGGACTGTGGGAGGAAGCCGGAGTACCCGGAGGAAACCCACGCAAGCACGGGGAGAACATGCAAACTCCACACAGAAAGACCCACCGGGCCGGGAATTGAACCGGGAACCTTCTTGCTGTGAGGCAACAGTGCTAACCACTAAGCCACCGTGCTGCCATAAACTAATGTATTTGTTAAAACCACTAATAAAGCAGAATGTAACCTGTGTATGCTGAAAACATGAGGGAGAGAAAAGAAAAAATACAGATTAACCAAATTATGATTTTCTTAGAATAATGTTGAATAAATAACACAAAAAACAAAATGCCTGTGAACCCTGGAAAGAATTAAAACATGTTCTCACAATTAAAAAAAATTAATTCAGGAAGGGATAACAGAGCGATTTTAAACTATAGTTGTAACCACTGAACATGTTAACCAGCTGTTCTTCTGGCAACACTGATGTCAATATTCAGTTTTGTCACTTGAGTTCATTAATGTAATAAGGCAAACTGCCGAGCAGTTTTACATGTCTAATCACCAAATCTTTGTATTTTAATCACAAAACTGCCTTATACAGCTCAAATTACTCTAATGCATTCTTTTACCCAGTGTTAAGCAGCTTTCCACAGGTTCTACATACATAATTCAGAACATTATCACCCATGAGAGCTGATAAAAATCCCACTTTGGCAAACGTGTCAGTTTTGCACATTTGGCACCATCTGCTTTGTGTATTCTCCATCTCATTGATACATACCTGCATCCACTGACGGAGCCAGTCAAAACTGGTTTAATCTGGATCAGCCCTGGGTTGCAGATTGTGTTTTGTGGGATGGATCTCAAGTCCTGAAATGGTGTTTTTCCTAGACAAATGTTACACAGGTTCAAAGGGGGTGAATTTAGATTTTGCCAAACCAATGTTGTATGGGCTGGTCTGACCAATGGACGTACTGGCCCAAACAGTGCGTCAGATAAATGCCTGGTATGCTAGTGTACAATTAATCTTGAAGGACTTAAATGTCAATGTTGAGTCACCATTAGACATGGACTGTTGGAGCCAAAAATGCTTTTAACACCAACATGCTGCAATGAGTATTAGCAGACCGTCAGTTTCTGTACTGCTAGGTAGTTGGTAAAACTTCCCTTAGAGAGTTTTAAAACGTTGCATTAGTACAACACCCACTTCCAAGTGGTGGGAGTGGACCAGAGTAAAACCTCTGGTCTTACTCTGACCATCTGTCCAGGGGATAGACTGCAGTTTCAATGCTGGTCTATGACCAACAGTGACCTGACTGTCACTGACATCTTCAACTGCTATGCACCATATTACTGGAACAAAAACTCAGATCAGCTTAACTACACAAGTACAGGTCAAACCCACTTTAGTTGATTTAAAATGCCAAATCTGCATTGATACTTAAGCCTCAAAGTGAGTCAGCTGATTTTATCTAGTCTTGTTTAATCACACTCTGCAGCTACAGAAAAGTTTGCGATGCTTTGGGCACAAGATGCCAGTCTGAGTCATGGCTCCACACATGGGTAAAGTTGTCAGGTTTTAGGGGAACAAAACAAAAACCCACAAGTCAGCATTTAAAGTTTATTCTGGTTCAGTGGCAAACTCACTTAAATCAGGCAAGAAACTTTCTACCAAGTCCACACAAATGTCACCAGAAGCATCTTCAGAATCCACCCTTGCTTTGTTGAGACGTCTTGCCAGGATGTGGTAATACAAGTTCCTGGGAATGAAGTGGTTCAGTTTTGGTGTAGCGGGACTGACTGAAATGGAGGTGTTTGTTGTTGTAACGGGACCGAGACTTGTAGGTGTACACTTGATCCTCATCAGTTACAGGCGTGAAAACCGGCTCCTGCCCATCAGATGAGGTCCAGCGTTCTTCTGTCACCTGGTACTGGCTTCCGGGCACACCAGACTGGCTCTGACCTCTTGACTGTTGTGATCCAGTGCCTCCAGCAGTGTCGGCGCTGCCGCCGTAGTAAAGTGCTGGCTCAGAACCAGAGGATCCAGCGCCTTCAGCAGTGTCGGCGCTGCCGCCGTAGTAAAGTGCTGGCTCAGAACCAGAGGATCCAGCGCCTTCAGCAGTGTCGGCGCTGCCGCCGTAGTAAAGTGCTGGCTCAGAACCTGAGGATCCAGCGCCTTCAGCAGTGTCGGCGCTGCCGCCGTAGTAATATGCTGGCTCAGAAACAGAGGATCCAGCAGTGTCGGCGCTGCCGCCGTAGTAAAGTGCTGGCTCAGAAGCAGAGGATCCAGCGCCTTCAGCAGTGTCGGCGCTGCCGCCGTAGTAATATGCTGGCTCAGAACCAGAGGATCCCGTACCTCCAGTAGTGTCGGTGCTGCCGCCGTAGTAAAGTGCTGGCTCAGAAGCAGAGGATCCAGCGCCTTCAGCAGTGTCGGTGCTGCCACCGTAGTAATATGCTGGCTCAGAACCAGAGGATCCAGCGCCTTCAGCAGTGTCGGCGCTGCCGCCGTAGTAATATGCTGGCTCAGAACCAGAGGATCCCGTACCTCCAGTAGTGTCGGTGCTGCCGCCGTAGTAATATGCTGGCTCAGAACCAGAGGATCCAGCGCCTTCAGCCGTGTCGGAGCTGCCACTGTAGTAATATGCTGGCTCAGAACCAGAGGATCCAGCGCCTTCAGCAGTGTCGGTGCTGCCATAATAGTGCCCAGAAGTACTGGTTTCTCCAGTAGGTTTTTCGTTATTTTGTTTAGCTAGATTTTGCCCAGCAGGTCCTGGTAAATACAGCCAGGTAGGGTGACCAGTGCCAGCAGTTCCATAATCTGAGGAGAGAAGATTATACAGGAGGAGCCAAGAGCAAGCTACATTCCAGTTCATTAAGTGAATTTCTTCTGGCACTCACCTTGGGGAGGAAAACAGGTGATGCCTCCAACCAGAAGGAAAGAAATCCACACCAACCTGCAGATACAGATGCACCCAATCAGAAGAGCATTGAAGAAAATTAGACCAGTCAACCCAACATACACCACTCTTACTGCACACTCCAACTTCTAATAAGCATTTGAAACAAATGAATCAAATAACTCTTATAACTTGCCTCATTCTAAAGCTGGTAATATTAAGAAGGCTAAGAAACCTGTGACAGCCAGTTAACCCTGCATGAGTGTCTTTTATATGATCCTCAGGGCACCACAACTGATTCCTCAGTAGTAACATCTGCTGCTGATTGATGCACAGCTGCAGTTCATTTGAAACTGTAGACTAACGAAGGGACATTGTTGTCAATCTTACACGCTTACATATATTTATAGTTGTGCATACGTATAATTTCATTAACAGTCTATAAAGTATAACTGATATACAGTAACTCTGCTAGTAGAGTGCTGGAGTGAAATCCTCATAAAAAGATCCGGGATCTTGTAGGGGAACCAAACAACTGCAACCTACAAACAACACTCCTATTGGTTCATAAAAATTACATTACAGAACAAAACAGGTTGCATGACACAGTACTAAAGACTTGAGATAATATTAAACATGTTTTGTTTTAAAGCCAAGACACGGAAAAGACTGGCTCCGACTTGCTTTTATTGGTCAAACCTTAGATCAATAGAGTTTGCCCCAACTCGAGCAAAATTCTTCCTTTTTTCCAATGAGGGAGTTTGTCTACAATCTTGGAACTGCTTGCAAAATTGTTGCATGTAAGGTCAGCATTAATCAAATTCAGAAAATATGGACAATTGATATATTGTATATGAAATAAACTTTAAATAATTACATTTGTAATCTTTAGTAAACACTTGTGAAAATAAATGCTTTTAGTTTCAAAACAGCGTGTGGTTGGTTGTGGTCGTTTGTGTGGTTGGGCTCTCCAAAGAAAAGAACCACAATAACAAAGCATAAGGTGACTTCTAGTTGTTTTTCAGAATGAGGAGTTCCTGGTTTTATGAGCTCTGTGCTCACTCTGGTATGTTCTCAGGGCATGTTAGATATGAAATGGAACTGGACCTTAAAAAAATGGGAAGAGGAATTTTGAAGTTATTTCTTTGGTTTGCTGGAAGACAGTGAAGTGATAGAATGTGTTCCATTTTAGATTTAGTTAAAACTGGACGTTGTTTGTCGAATAAACTTGAGTTTAATCCTTGCTTTGACAGTCCAGCAAAGAGCATTACAATAATCAAACCTACTAGAAACAAAAGCAGCTTCTCAGAATCAGGCTGGGACAGGAGGCATCTAACCTATTTCTGAGATGCCAAAAGGCTATTTTCAAATTTTATGGTTTAGAAAGCTAAGATCAGAATCAAAAAAATCACAAGCACGTAAAGGGTTCACATAGTATCAGACAATTTAATGAGCCTTGTGCCTTTGGGCTTTTTAAACCAAAGAATATTGTCTTGTGGGTAGCAAAGTTATTGTCCCAACAAACCCTGGTGTCAGTGAGACTCTAGATAAAGATGTTTGGCAAAAATCAGGTTTAACTGGCATATGATTGAGATATGTATTGCCCCAAGGTAAGGCATGCAGATGAAACAAGGGGACCTCAAATTAACCCAGAGGGACTCCAATGTCAAACTCACCCAAATCACCAGTCACAAAGAACCTCTGCAAGCCAAAATTGCATTGTTCTCAGTCAAATGCTGCACCAAAGTGCTGAACTGCCAGGTTTCTGATCCGGCCAATTTCATTACTGCTTGCTCTGAAGGCAGTTAGTTGGTAAAACCTCCCCTATTAACTGGATAAGATTCTTAAACTCTGCACTAGTACTGATGAGATTAAGACATGATGCCAAGGAAGTTGTAAAGGGCATCTTCTTTACCTGGTGTCGGGCACTAATCACGTTCTGCACCTACAGATGAGTTTGCAATGCTTTTGGCATTAGATGCCCAAAACATCTTCAGAATCCACCCATGCTTTGTCCTTCCTCGTCTGTTACAGAAGTGAAGACTTGCTCCTCTGCATCAGATGAGGTCCAGCTCTCTTCTGTAACCTGGTGCTGGCTACCTGGACCACCAGACTGACTTTGACCGGTGGATTTTTGTGGTCTGGAACCAGAGGATCCACCCCCAGAGTCAGATCCTGGACCTCAATATGTTGCTCGCCTCATGCTGCTGAAGCTCAGTTGTTACTTACTACTGCCAGATGACAGAAACCACCACCAACAAGTTGAACTTGCAGGAGCTGCTGTTATATGAACCTCTGTGAGGAAAGTGATTGCTCAGTGGTAACAACTGCTGCTGCAGCTGCTGATTGATACACAACTGAAGTTTTTGAAAACATAGGACGACCATGGGGAACTTCTCATTGACTTTATCTTTGTTAGTTTGTAAGTCCTGACACTCTTAAAGTTTTGTGTTTGGTGAAAACATAAAGAGACATACTCATCATTCTCTTTGTCAAAACTGCCTGGCATTCGGCAGGAGGGTCCCCCCTCTATGATCCAGGTCCTGCTCAAGGTTTCTTCCCTCTTAAAGAGGAGTTTTTTTTCTTGCCACAGTTTGCCTTAAGGTTTTTCTCCCAATAGGGGAGTTTTTACCTGCTGTTGTTAATGTAGTAATTGTTCGAGGGTCATGTTCTCTGGAAAGCGCTAGAGACAACTTGTGTTGTAATAGACGTCACATAAATAAAATTAAATTAAAAATTGAATTGAACAGTATTGTTTGTTCAGAGTGTTGTTTTCATGTTGCATAAAAGACATATTCATTCTTACCATGACTTACAGTATATCTGCCGAAATGAAATAGTTCTCACTGTGAACATGCTTTGACACTTTGGCTTATTTCCCGAAGAAAAAAAACTATTTCTACCTTTTTTTTTCATTTTGGACGTTGGAGGGAAAATCATTATATAATCAATTGTGATTCACAATCTAAACAATGTTATAGTATATTTCCAGGTTTTTCTTTTCTGGTCACAATGTTTTCACATTAAAATGATGAATAAAGGTATGTTTCAATTTTATATCAACCTGAGGTCTATTACTCAATGGTAATAAGTGTACACTTTTGTAAGGGAGCAAAACGACATAAACTAAACCCTAGTTTTGAGTTAGAAGACTATCTTAGCAGCATAATGGCTGTTACAACTGGGTCTAGGACTGAATCAGTTAATTGACTACAATTTAATATGGCATGTCCAATACTTTCTTTTTCTCCAAACGTATTACCAAAAGTTTCAAAAAGGTAATACTACAGTTATTAAAATTACTGAAACAATTATAAATAAAAACAAAAACACACATTTTTGATTATACTACCTCTAAACAACCACCCTGTTATTTTAAGTAAATGTATGCCTAAAGTAGAGTAGTCACTTGATGTCACTTGATTTGACCACAAAGGATAAGACGTTTATTCCATTTTGCATGAATTTACCCATTACTGCAAGTATTTATATCAGCTACTTCAATGGACCATTTCTTCTACATCTTTAAATATCTGAGTTCTGCTGTGTACCTTAGTCTGTGCTATTTGCATTTGTTTGTTGCACCAATTAAATCATATGGATGACCTCAGCCAAACACACTTCCCTTTTTCCTGAATCAATAGTGTGTTTGTTTGTGGACACAAAACGTTTGAGGTGATGGGTTCAAAGAGCAGGATTTGGTCATTTTTGTCTCAGTGATCAGAGTCCTGTATGCAGGTTAAATCAATGCACACTATATTGTGTGCGCTGAGCAGTGAGTTTGTGATTACTGTGTGTGTTTGTGTGTGGGATAGGATGAAAGTGCAGGTACTCACCAGTTAGTGTGTGTGGAGGGGGACATTGGAGTGCAAGGACGGGGGATTAGGGAAAAAGTTCACAGTAATTCTTTGTGTCTTTCTTTGAGTTCAGTCAGGATGAGAACAGTGCTGCTCATTGTTTTTCTGCTCCCTGCACTTACGGTGAAGGCACTGCCATCAAGGGGTAAGGAAATTCTCCTTTTTAACTCTTATTTATGCACGTCATGTTGATGTGGACAGATAACAGTCAAAAATTTATAGTAAAGATTAGACATAGTCATTGAAAACCTCTCACGGTGTTTCCTTTTTCAGAAGAGGCAGGCAAGTGTTATGAAACCAAGTAATGCGTAGATTAGCTGTGCAGCTTTGTTTTGTTCCTGTTTACAGTTTCCTAAGTGCATATTTCTCTGCTGAGTTCAGACCCCCCCCCCCCCCCCCCCAAAAAAAAAAAAGAAAAAAACAAAAAACAAATGTAAGTGCAAAAGCTTAGCTGTGAACCAGTAGAAAATAGTCTTTTTTTTAACTATTCATTTAAAAGCAAGGAAGATAGTAGCAAAGCTGAAATTTAGAAATACAAGCCATATATGTTTGAAACTGAATTAACCATGTTTATTGGATCAGTGACAGATAGACACAGAAATGGAGTGGCTGCGTAGAATTACCAAAATTAGGTGCACTCTCTCCTCAAGTGACTCTGAGAAATCTGTACAGATAGATAGATACTTATTCATCCCGGTGGCGAATTAAGGAACTGTGAAATATCTGTACACGCAGTCGTCACATATACACTAGACTATTATAATGACTTTTTGCCTGGTTGTCCTAATAATTCCCTGAAAATCTTTCACTCGATGCAAAATGCTGCAGCTGGAGTACCGGAACCATAATCCAAGGGAGATCACATTCACTACATGAATGTTTAATCCTTTTTGGCAGACGTGAAGCTTGCCAAGTAGTCATAGGCAAAATAATGAGCTGTCAGCAGTTGCCCATTGGCGTTCATTTGTTGTTTATAGCTCAGACGATCCCCAATGCATGACCAAGCCATAACCATTGGCCGACACATACAAATATGCAAACTTAAAAGACAGCTTCCCATTCGGGATAGAGTCTTTTCATTATTTTGTTCATATTATGGACAAATCGTTGCGCAAAGTGCTTGCACAGGTTGTTTGTGCTTTTTGTTCTTTTTCAAATAAGTAACTCTGTTGTTTCTCGTTATTAACAGTTTTGTCTGATTTTAGTAGCTGGATGTAAAAGTCGTTATAAAATGCTTTCAGTCCAACTCACTCTTTGCTCTCATCTTAACTTAACGAAACTATTTCTAAACTTAAAAGTATCAATAAACACGTTAAAATAAATACTTTCTTTAAAATGTTCTTATGTAATTTTCTTTTTTTTTTAAGTGTCTCACTGCAGCTGTATAAATAACTTGCACATGTTTGACAAATGACTGAGTTGAGAAACCAGCAGAAATGAACTGTAACCCCAGAAAAACATGCAAAGCTTCAAAACCCAAAGCACACTCTTGTGTACTCTGCAGGGAGCAGTGACCTTGTGGTTTTGCTGAAGAACGGCCCAATCAGAGGACAGTATGCGACTGTGAAAGGCACAAAGAAGAGGGTGAAGCAGTACTTGGGAGTCCCCTTTGCCCAGCCACCCGTGGGCCCCCTCCGCCTGGCAGCTCCCCAGAGCGCTGAGCCCTGGGAGGACGAGAGGGACTGCACACGTCAGCCCCCAATGTAAGACCTGACGACCCCTAAATCACCAAAGAGCACAAAGCATGACAATTTATCCCTTTTTTCACTGTGGATGGCACAACCTCCGTTTCCCCATCTGTTTCAGGTGCATCCAGGATCGAGAAAAGCTCATAAATGTTTCTCTGGCCATGTCCCTCAACTTCAGCGCACCAGAGCTTTCTGAGGACTGTTTGTATCTAAACGTGTACACTCCAGCGGATGCAAGACAAGGAGACAAATTGCCAGTGAGTTAAACAGTGTGTCCACGCCAGCATCTGCGGGAGTGCAGGCAAGAATGCGCTGGACAGATGCCAGGAAACAGTGCTGCTTTTCTGACCCCTTCAACTCTGGTCACACGGTTGTTCCGGTTCATGATCACTTCAACTGATGGTTGACATCACATTTAAATAGGAATTTGTGTCAGTTGGTGTCTGCCCGATTGTAGCTCCCTTCCAGGTCGGAGTTCATCTTCGTTCAGCCTTGACAGGGCAGGAATATCTATTTGACCAGGACAGACATTACTGTGTGTTTTTACCGATCCAAAAGTGAATATTTTAACATGTTTTATCTAAAATATTTATATATCCTTTGAAAATAATAGCAAGAAGGTGCAAATTATCTCAAAGAGATGAAATAAGACCACAACGTTCCTCAAAATTATCTTAAAAACACGAAATTGGCTTCCAAAGATGAGAAATTACCACAAAAGGAAAAAATTACATAACTGAACACATGAAAACAGCAGTAGAGACACAAAATGAGAACAAAGAGGCAGAAAAACAAGGGAAAATGACAACAACACGATGGACATTGACTTCAAAGATTTGCAAAATTATCACAAAGACATATGGCAACAAAGCAATGAAAAACTAATGCAAGATAATATAACAGCCACATAGATGCAAAAACATGCGAGCAAAGAATAAAGGCAGGTAAGACCAAATAAAAAGTACACAAGCCAGCTGAAAGAGGGCCAAAATGAAAGCACAGACACAGATAAAGCAAAAAGTTGTATGGTATATGGCTCAGATGTTTGTAGTCTTACAGTGCTAAACATGTTGATGTATGAATCACGTAATAGCCAAAGGGTTTATGTGCAGATGTGTAAATACAACTGCTGCCCTCAGCCTAGAATGGCTCTGTGGGCGTCTGTGAAGCGCTGCAGACGGTTGGATTTTAAACTGCACTTCCTGAAGGCAGCTGTGGACATCAGGCTCTTGTGTTCTGTGTCAGGTGATGGTGTGGATCCACGGAGGAGGTCTGACCATTGGTGCAGCTTCTCAGTATGATGGTTCTTCATTGGCTGCTTATGAAAACATAGTGATGGTCATTATTCAGTATCGCCTTGGCATTCTGGGATTCCTAAGGTAAGGGAGAGTTTATCTAAATGATTCTCTGAGAAACTGGAGCATGTGCGGTGATGTTTCCTCTACCAAAGCACCGGAGACGAACACGCTCGGGGGAACTGGGGTTTGTTGGATCAGCTGGCAGCTCTGTGGTGGGTGCAGGAAAACATCGAGGCCTTTGGAGGCGACCCACAAACCGTCACAGCTGCCGGAGAATCTGCTGGAGGCATCAGTGCATCCATACTGGTACTATTCGGTATATCATTAAGTGTGTAGTAAAGAGTATGTAACATAAAACTCTTAACTTCTCACACCCAGTTCTTGTTTCTTTGTACGCAGACTCTTTCTCCAAAAGCCAAAGGACTGTTTCAGAGGGCGATTTTTCAAAGTGGCGTAGCAACACTTGGGACCTACACCTCTGAACATCCTATGACAAATGCCAAGGTACAGAAATATGATGACAAAGCATTTGCCAAACATATTTTATGTTCATGGCCTTCAAATGGATTTCATGATTGATGTCCTCTATCATAGTTCTTTGTAAGAACTTTAAGTTCTTTGTTCTTTGTAGTTCTTTGTAACCTGCCAGTCAGTTAATTGGGAGGGGTTCTCTCTGGATAGTACAAAAGCCTGTCAGACAGCTACCAAGGAAACAAGGACATCCATGCGCTCATAACGTAACATGTGCTTGCTGTGGGAGGAATACTCATCTCAGTACTATCAAAATCATGTTATAAGTGCTGCTTTTCTGCATACAGCACAGTTTTGATACTGCGTGATTGTGTTGTGTTGTCACCTTGTATATTTGTAATATTTCTCCACCTCATTTCTCCTTCACCCACAGATTGTCGCCAACATAACGGGATGTTGCGACTGCAGCACGGAAGAACTAGTCCGGTGTATTAAGGGAAAAAGTGTAGAAGAGTTAGTTGATGCAACCAAAAAGGTGAACGAATCATTTTATGGACTTCATGCTTGTGAAATGTAAATGTTTGTAGCTTTACTTGGTTGTGTGTTTTCCTGCAGCAGGTCTTGGTGATGTTTTGCAGAGGAGCCTCTGAGGGATCCCACACTGAACTATTATTAAATTAAGCAGGGTGTGATATAAATATAAAAGAACCCTGCTGTATCAGATATTAATCTTCCACGCTGCTGCTGCTGATTATTGCGTATTATTCTATTTAGATTCCAAATCTGGAAATTTCCAGATCGGAGCTACGTTTGGCCACTAGATGGCAGCCTCGGATCATTCTTCAGCTGCTTTTCACGGGCCTGCTGTGTCTGGTCTCAGATGCAATGTATTTGTTAATAGCAGTAATTTCTGTTCGTGTTTCGTGTTTAGTTGAACATTTTCCTCGGAGCTGTTGTGGATGGCGACTTCCTGCATGGTACAGCAGAGGTGGTTCTTAAGAGGAAAGAAGTGCTGATGGTTCCAGTGATGTTGGGAATAACCAACCATGAGTTTGGCTGGATCCTGCCTCAGGTCAAATCAAATATTCAGACATGATTTACGTGTGAAACATCCCTCTGTGTCCGCACCAGTCAAGCTTCACATGCTTTCTGTTTACTTTTGAACTAATGTGGCATTGTTGTCTCCTCCTGTGGATTGCAGAGCTTTGGCCCCCCTGGATGGGAGACAGGAATGACCAGGGAGTCGGTGCTGGCTGTGCTGAACATGTTTAGTCCTGCAGGGGTGAGCCCTGAACTGCTTTGGGTTCAGTTTTTATTACTGTTAACTATTTTAAAACTAACTAGTAAAATAAATCAATTTTAGCCATTTAAATAGAAGCAGCCAAGTTAGTAAACAAAAACAAACATATTATAAGGATAAATAAACAAAATTTGAACTAAACAGCGTGAAATACACTTATTCACAAGGGCAATAGAGAGGCTCGGGCAGTTTCTGAATATTAGTTACATGCATTTATGTCCACACTGAAGGATCCGCACTGATCCTTCTTTTTCAGTTTCTATATTCTGATAATGATTGGCATATCAGATGATGCTCAGTATCTCTGACGAAATGCATCGGGCTTCACCGGAACATTACTTTTCTAATTTCATCAACCCAAATGTTGCACATCATCATAAAGACATAAATGTACTGAATTGTTCTTTATTACTAAAATACAGTGGCCAGAAAAAAATAAAGCAAATCACTTGGAATTAATTTGTGTTTTGCATTATTTACACAAATCTATGGGGTCATTTACTTTTTCCACCAGCACTGTTATTGGTTGATGGTTTTATTCAATAAAGACACAATAAATTGTTGGAACGCTATTTTGAACGCTGTCTATCGTAGATTACCTCACAGACAATTGAAAGGAAATTAGTATAAACTCTATAGGAAAGTTTCCAACTTTTAGGATTGTCATATTGGAGTTTGTTGACTTACTCGAGATGTAAAAATCTGCCTTCTTAAATTCTGATCTCTTCTGTCCGATCTTCAATGTGCTTGCACTGATCCAGAAACACTGACCACATTCAAATTCTGCATGCTTAATTTTAAGGAACTGTTACTCATTTACGTACTGACATGAAGTCAAATAAATAAGAATTTCTGTTGAGACAGACATATTAAGTATTGTCTCCATAACTGTGTTATTTGACATTTACAATAATCCAGAGAGGTAGTATGCTGCATAATGTAAATAAATTACGACCTCTACCTTCAGTTGCACCATCTCCTTGCACACCAGTTCTGCACGTGATAAAAAAAGTCATGCAACCTCTTCTCCTTTCAGTGAACTCTAAAGAAACTCCTGTAGACACCGGCACTGCTTCAGATCTGATGCTTCAATCTCTGTTCCTTTTCCAGGTCAATTCAGCCAACAACCTCATTGCAGATGAATACCTGAAAGATGCTAAGACTCCAGAGCAGATCAGAGATAGCTTCACTGAAATCATAGGAGACCTGCTGATGACACTGCCTATGGTCAAGGTGGCTGGCTACCATTCAGGTCAGAGAGTGTCTCTGTGGGGAACTGATCCGACTATTTTCACATAGCGGAAAATAATGACTTCAAGGACAAGCTCTGTCAATGCTGGTGCATTTTGGTGAATGTCATGGATTGATGATGGCTGCTGAATCTGTGCTGTAAACAAACAAAAAGGAACCTAAAAGAGTTTGCAGTGATGTTTGCCCATGTGGGGATAAACTACCTGCTAAGGATTTTCAACTTTCATCTCAGCTCAGCTCAACTCTCATCTTTCATCTCTCTGGTTTCAGATGTGGGTGCTCCAGTCTACATGTATGAGTTTGTGTACAGTGCTGACATATTCAAAAGCTCAAGACCCAGCTTTGTGAAGGCAGATCATGCGGATGATGTTGGCTTCATGTTCGGTGGATGTTTCTGGAATGGGCCGGCAAAATTAAATGGTAGGTAGACAGCGCATAACATTGTGCTAAAATGAATGGAGTAAAGCCATATGGCTACAACACAAGTCACCTGTAGTCATGGTTAGGGTGTCAGTGATACATGTTTGAGATTAACCTCCTCTGGCCCCGCTTTTAGGAAATATCACCAAAGAAGATGAAAGACTCTGTCGGACCATGATGTCATACTGGGCCAATTTTGCTCGTACTGGGTGAGTAAGAAAGCAAAAATAAGAACATTATTAAAGCTGCACAAGCCAATGTGTTTTATATCAATGTCATTTCTGGAAGCAGGCAGGTGTTTTCTGTTGATATAATTGGATAAACCAACTTTACTTTGCCTGCCTAGTAACAAATAACTCTCGGGCAGCTAAATAAAAGGATATTTCTTTTTCTTTCTTTGTCTGCAAGTTCTTCACCATGATGGCAAATTTTGTTTCACACCTACTGGAAGTGTAAATAAGCAAAGGTTTTCCACAGAAATGTGCTTATGCCTATACTATGTTAAAAAATAATGACTTTATGTAGCCAGTTGCTAGTTGGTTGCATTTTTAATAAATAATGGTACAAAAGACAATTTGTTATATACGTAGATCACTTTATTTGAGCCTGACCTGACTCATGTCTCCCCAGATCCCCAAATGGCCCTGGTCTGGTCGACTGGCCTCCGTATGACAGGCAGAAGGAGGAGTATTTGGAGCTGGGCTTGACACAAACTGTGAAGCAGAAACTGAGGGAAGACAGGGTCCATTTTGCTACTGTCACCCTTCCTCAGAGGCTCGGACAGTCAGCAGCAGCAGCCAAAACTGAAAACTGATCACTGCAAGTTCTCTTGCTTTTTTAAAACTTCTTTTTAGTTGAGTTTTTTCTTCTTTTGTTCCATCACTACACCTGACTAATAGTGTTCATTACTTGCAGTATGTGAACAGATGTATCTTCTTTTAATTCTATGCATTTTGTAACCTAAATGTAATTAAAATAAATCTATTCATTTAAAAGAAAAAAAACATGTGTCTCTATTACTCTATTATTTCTAGTGAGATTATTGAGGGTTAACAAAATAAAAATAAAGCAAAAAATAAAACAGCACTATTTTTACTCATGATGTCAGATTTTTGTTGAAATTTCTTTTCTTAGGGTATTTGGGGACAAAAAGCTTCACACCATCTAAATTAGTCCACATTTATCTTTATTCAAAATGCAGAATGTAACTTATTGATTTTAATTATATATTTCGATCAATTAACGAAAAAAAAATAACAAAATATTATTGTGACGGTAATATCCGATAATATTGCGGGCGAAATTCTGCAGTGCTGATTGGCTGTTTTGCTTGGTGGCGTCATTGGGTTTCCCTATCGTAGTGTTTGTCTGCTTTCGCGCAGGCGCCTTTGCAGTAAGACGGCGGCGACGGAGAGCCCCGGACAGAGAGCAGCAGCAGCAGCGGCAGCGGCGGCTTCCCCGGTCACAGCCGGACTGTTTATGTACGTACAGCTGGTATTTACTGCGTCGTCACACGAAAAAAATGTTTTCTACTGTCTTCACTCATCGCACCCAATTTATTACAGGAATTTTTCATCGCGTTGTCGTTTGTCTTAAATGGTCCCAGGGTCAAGACGGAGGGTTAAATCCTCGTTAAAGCTCGAGATGTTCGGGGCTTTTGGGACGGTTGTCTGTTTGAGTCGGACCCCCGTCGATGCGTGTCTGGCTCAGACCAGCAGACACCCCCCTGTCACTGACTGGGGGGACCCCTGCTCGCCTGAAAATGGCTCCTCGGTCACGTTCCGGTCAAAGCAGCGCTCAGTCTTACAGGAAACGTCAGCTTTTTGTGTTTGCTCAGTGCAGCTTCACATCGCTGCTGTCAAGGGCTCTCAGAAGCCGCGAAGGCGTAAACCAGCTTCCATTCAGAAACACGGCGATTTAGGATGTTTTAGCTCCTTGTTAAAGATTGATTTGAGTTAAAACGCGACAAAGCACTTTTTCTTAACTCACTTATGACATATCCATAATCGGCATCATTTTATCCACTAAGATTATTTCTTTTCGAGTAGAATACGACTTTTGCTGTTTGTCACAAGCGTGTTTACAGTTAAATACACGCAAATAATCTAACAACTGTAATACCAGAGTAATCCCTTAAGGCATTTGTTTGGGGGAGAAACTGAATTATTTGCATTTTATTGTTTAATAAATGTATAAAACGCAATGGTATTATTCACCATCTTTTATTATAATTGTAAATTAAATGTTTTTAGTTTTGGACTGTTGTCAGAGACAAAAAAAATAAAACAGTTATTTTTTAGAGACAATTTTGCTGTTTTATAGACAATGTGATTTATCCAAAAGGGAAGAAAGTCGGACTCAATCATCATTTTCATCCCTACACTAAACCTACATGTGAGCATGACGTTGCATCATTCCAGAGAGCTTTACCAGATGAGAAAACTGTCCGACTGTTTTCGGGGCTGCACCTCATGCGTCCGTGGTGCAGACTGTGCTTATCTAGAAGGGCACATGGGGCACAACTTCCTCCCAGCTTCCCCATCATCCACTGCTCTTTTCACCCTGGCCCTGTGCTGTATTGTTGTTGTAAGCTGATGTGAATTGTTTTGTTGTGCATGTGCAAGGCCAGTGATGGTGAGCTTATCTTTCGTCCTGTCCCTTTTCTGGAGCGTTTCTTCCAGCTAAACAGGCAGGCATTTTATCCCCACTTGTGTTCTTCCATTTTACACGCGAGGCTTTGAAGGCAAAGCTGTGAAAGCTAATAGGAAAAAGGTTGAAGGTATTGGTCTCGGACAGATTTCTACTGACCTCACCGTGACCTCTCTAGTTTTTTAGATGAAGGCTAATGTTTTTTTGCAGTTGTGATATATATAAGGTTCAAGTGCACACTGAATGTTGCCTGTGGGCCACTAGATTATATCTGTAAGTGCAGACCACTCAGCTGAGATTTGAAACCATAAAGTATCTGCCAGCAACCACTTCTGCTTGTCATACATTTGTTTCATCATGTGATGTGAGGTTGTGCAGCTACACTGTTGCTCTTCAGCACTGTGGCTCTACTGTTAGATGGTATTCATATTGTACCGTATAACACAAAAGCTGTTGCGAGGGATAATAAATGAGTGATTATTTGGCGAGGGATTCTGTGTGGTGAGAATCTAACCTTATTAAACGTACCAGTTATGCAGAAGGTGTCCTGGAGAGCTGCCACTTCCCGTTGATAGTGAAAGGACGTGATAAAATGATTACTGCTGGGATGCCTGTTATAACACAAACACCTCATTCTGATAAGATTTGAGCTTTACTTCCTGTTGAAGGAGTTAAAGCCAACAAAATTCATCCAGGACTCAACACTGCTGAAGCTACATTTCCCACAACACTTAACTCCCCGTTGCCTGTTAAACATCTTTGTAAATCAGCAACTACCAACCATGTAAAGGCTGCTTTTTTTTTTTTAGCTGTTCACAACTATCATTAGCAGTGGCAGTGATGTCCAAGCCTTGAGGAAGCAAAAGCAATATATTTGATCCTTTCAAGACGCATCGCACGGGAGTTCTTGGAACTGTCAAGACATTTAAGCTGCATTTTGAACATAAGTACCCAGAACCAACTGGCCTTATACTAAGTTGAGTTGGTAAAAGACTCTTTCACCCCAGTCTTCTACATTTCCCTGGCGTCTACACTGAAGGTCAGATGAGAGAAATTTGTAACTTTTAAACTTTTAAGTCTGAAAAGCAGTGCTTCTCCTCACTGCTGCGTTGAAACTGCAAGGCTGATTACAGCACACAGACACACTGAAAGGAAGAAATGCTCGTCAGTTATATTAACTTAAAATTTGTTATTTTAATCATGCTTACACGTGCCACATTTGTCTTTTTTTTTCTTTTTAAGTCTGCAAACATTTCTCCTTGGGAAATGATCAGGGTTCTGCAAGACTGTAAACTGATCCTGGTGATCTTCTTGACCTCCATGCTGCCACTTGCTTGACCTGCAAACATGAGTTGCTGCTGGCTGATAAAATCCATTAGAAACTGAGTTTTCTTCAACCTCCAGTACATCAGACTGTCCTTGTTTGTTTAAAATGCAATTTTAAAACAAAGTGAATTAATTCTTTCTTGGGAAATGGCTCTGCCCATGCTACCTAGGCCTTTTTGGACAAGCATCTTCTCATTCTCAGTATTGTAGAGGAAATTCACCTTGTCTGCAAAACATTTTGATAACTGAGATCTTATCATTTGAGATCAAGTAAAGAACATAGAAACATGTCATACTGAAGTGTGTGAAAGTATATGAATGAGTAAAAAAGAAAAAAAAAGAGAGACAAAGCAGGTAGTTTAGGATAATAGCTGGTTACAAAGACGAGAATCAGATAATGTGCTTTCACCATCTCTGTGGTGAGAAGAGGAGTTGGGAGGAAGCTCTTTGAGCAGCAATACCACATCAAAAGTGTTGAGACAAAGAATGCACTCACTGCTGCTGTTTTAGTTGCTGAGACGTCCCTGTAGACACAATAATGGGGGAAAAGGTGCCTTCTCAAATTGCAGAATGACATGAAAGGATGGTTGGATATGGAAGTCCCAATTTGGATATTTGTTCCTGCTTCTATGGGACTTTTATGAATTTTGCTAAGAAGAAGCCCAGACTGGATGTGGACTAGCGGCCTGAGAAGGGCGTGATGTTTGCTCTCTGATCTGATATTCCATAACCCTGCTATGACATCAGAGAAAACTCTGATTTATCGCTTTGCATTTGCTGCGTATATGTTATAAAGCAGCAGGGGACAAAGACACATGGATTGTGTGCAGCATAGCATTTCCTTGCTAATCTCTTTCTCTCTTTTTTTTTTTTTTTTTTCCTCCCCGAGTGTGTTGAATAATAATTCCTAGGAGTGGGGCAGACTTGGGTCACTTTGCATAACATTACAGGCTTCCCATGGCTCATGGGAAGTGCAGTGCACAATGAATCAGGAAAAGGAGTGCAGAACACATGTTGTGGGAATTCTCAGTTTTCTGCCCTTGGAAGCAGAAACGCTGCAGGCTTTGCAGTCAGAGTACAAGCTGATTTACAGAGTCTTCCAGGGTTTTTATGTATGCTGCAGGACAAGGAGACCGGATGCATTAATCAGGCCATATGGCGTCATTGACCGGCAGGTGATTGTGCCGCTGCCATCCATCCTCAACAGGGAATCACGACTCACCGCCGACTGAAGGGCTCTACAGCTTGCTCAGCTCAGCTCATGCTTTCCAAGCTGCAAGGGAAAGTCGTGACGTCTCCCACTTCCAGCATCGTCTGCGAGGCTGTTGAATTGGGGGCCATATGTTAAGTAATCCTGATAGGATCTCACGTTGTCTCTCCATCAGGACAAGTAAACATCAGGAAGAAATCTTTCATATTGCACACTTTTGTCTTTGCACTGATCGTGGCGACTCATCTCAAATATCGAGCAGTGCTCAGGTGAAACACAGCTGCAGAAAAGCAGCTTCAGTGCAGAACTTACTAGATTCAGAGCACAAGACTTCAGTCAGCTAAGGAAAACTATCAGGTACTTGCTCCTGCTGTGTTTTCTACTATGATACATGACCTTTGTGCAACTAGAGTGGCAATGTAGAAGCTTCCGACCATCTATGAGAGTATCATGTGACCAAAAAGGTTTCTCTTAATAAAAAACATCTGGTCCTTACCAGGTTTTAAAATAAGGGAAAATACAACCTCAGATGAGCAACACATGACACGGTACACCACCATATCATTATTACATTTACAAAAAAAAAAAAAAAAAAAAAAAAAAGCCAAAATGCTGAATCAGCGGGTGCAAAACTAAGAACTTCCCTATTTGCTTCCACTTAAAGCAGTAAGATCAGCAGTAGTTTGTTGGTACAGGGCAAGTAGATGTTGTGCACTGATACTCTATTTCAGTATCCATCCATCCATCCATCCATCCATCCATCCATCCATCCATCCATCCATCCATCCATCCATAGTACCCGCTTACTAACACTTAATTAAGAGTCCCAGAGGTCTGCTGGAGCCTATCCCAGCTCATTACAGGCCAAAGGCAGAGGTACACCTGGACAGGTTTCCAGTCTAGCACAGGCCCAGGTCTATTTCAGTATATGTACAGCAATGTGTGGCAGTATTTGCATTTATATTCTGCATTTATCCCATTGACATTAGCAATACTAGAAGAAGCTGTAATAGGATCTAAAGCAGTAAAATAATAATGGTGATTGTATAAGTAACAGAAATACAATTGTACAAGAAACCTATGTTAGCCTAGTTTAGTTCATGTTAACCTGTGATGATAAGTAACATTATCTCGCATTTGGTTCAGGTGTTGCTGAAACAAGGACATGTCCTCCAATACAGTAGCCAAGGATTTGAAATCTAGCTATGGAGACCAAAACTGTGTTTAACCTCCTATGATCTGGCCTACAAATATTTGGACATCACACATTTTGTTGTCTATATCATAATGTCTAATTTCTTGCAAAAAGCAGAAAAATTGCACCGGGTCTTAGGAGGTTAAATCAAGTAAAAATGTTTATTTCTGTTTCAAAGGAAATTGACTTACTTGTGGCGCCAGCTTTAAGTCATCGGTCCGAGAGCTGCACTTTAAGACTAAAGACTTTTTTTGTGCTAAATAGGCAAAAGCAAATTGTAAAAATAAAAAGGGGGTCCATGACAGAGCCCTGAGGTCCACCACAGAAATTAGTGAGGAGGAGACCGGTCCATGTGACTGGCGACAAATAACATTCACTTGGATGCATCTGAGCGTTGACTAGGGTTTTTAACTTAAAACTTAAATACATTGTATTTATGTTAAACAGTCCACAAGTTGGAGGCTTCCAGAGAGTTACAAGATTAGTCTGAAGGGGTCATAAAATTAGTAAAGGGAGACAGACGAAACATTACCTTTTAACTTGTCTCTGCCTCACTTTGGTTCAGAAGTAGCTAACTAGGTTAGTTAAGGAAAAGATGAACTGATAAAATGTACTTTGATTGTAGGTTTTACGGCTGATCTCATCTTCCACCATGCTGGAAATCACGCTGGGCCAGTTTCGAAAGAAAGAGGAAAAAAAAAAAAATAAGAACACGCAAGAACAAATTGCACTATTTTATATCTTCAACACACTTCAAGAGAAACTTAATGGCTTTATATGGTAAAACTACTTGACATTTTTTAGTCTGTTGGGGACTGTTTTTTTTAAATACACGGACTGCGCAGTCACTTACTGGTTGCTGCTTTTGCTTTCAGAGCTTGTAGCAGTTGTTTTTTAGCCTCGTTGGCACATTCCTGTTGTAATCAGTTGTGACATCTCACATCCATCTCGTACCTGGTTTTTGGCATCTTTTCTCTTTCCATTTCCTAACAGTAGGAAGGAACTACATTTTCTGAATTCCAAAATGCAAGAAAGCAGCAGACATTATAAGCCTTTTTGACTGATTGCAGAACACATTTGTGATTTTTTTTCAAGCTTTTCTCACATGTAGAATAGCAGATACTTTTCAAAATAAATCACAAAATAGTCTTTTATGTTACTCGGAAGAAAAGCTGCTGAGCTATGAGATGTACTTAGACTCATTGTTTCTGAATTTTGTATTACTTTTATAACATGTCGTGCGTTGTTCATTGAGGTTGTATATACCTAATTTAAAGACCTGGTGAGGACCAGGCAATTTCTTAATTTCCCCTGCTGTGCAAAGCCATTGACTTGAAAGGAGGGTTACTGACTTTAAAATGATTTTAGGTTTTACACTTTACAAGGTTTTTCTCATTCACACAAACACTCATGCAGAGCTTCATGTCATACGCAGATTCTACCAGAAGTGGAAACTGACTCGCATGTACCAACATAGGTATCATCTGCAACACTATTGTTGTGTGTTGAGCAATAGATGAGGATCATGCCAAGATAACCTTCTTTCAATATGTTTTGTGTTTTCAATTTTGGTCATTTAGTGTGTTTACTGGGATATGAGTCTCCTTCACTAAACACTGCGTTATATAATTGCCTCATCTTCAGAGCGGCAGCCCAAACGTTAGGTCAAGGGCTTCAAGGCTGGACTGTGTGTGTGTGTGTGTGTGTGTTTGGGTTAACAATGTTATTTCAATCAGAGGATGGGATGCCGGCCCATTGTAAAGGAGCTGAAACAGATTAGCAGGAGAACAGAGTGCATGAAGGACGGGCAGCTGTGGCTTCTCCCCCTCACAGAGTTGGATGGTGGGGTGAAGAGTCCTGGGAGGCTCTGTGTGGGAGTCAGCAGCGCGATGCTGTGCCATTTATTTCAGCCAGAGATGTGTCAGTTACACAACCGCGCAGAAGTGAAGCAAAGCGTCCCTGATTGTGGGAAACGGCTTCAAAAATGAGAAATTTGACTGTCATGTCCTTGTGGTTTGCAAGGATTTCTTCAACTTCTTCTTGTTATTTTTACTTAAAATAATTGCTGACTTATAAATAACAAGGAACTATAGAGAAGCGCTTGTTGCACAATTATAGATGTGTTATGTTGTTTCCACAAATTGACAAAAATACATCTTGTATCATTAAATGAAAAGAGAGTTTATAAAAAAGTGAGAGAATACTTTCATGAAATTTGACATTTTTCACCATTTATTTGCTGATTCACCACTGTGAGTCAGTCCCACTTTTTGTTTGTTATTGAGGGGGTTTTTTTTATTTCTTTATAAAACTTTGTGCATGAAATGGTTAACGTAACTTTGTAATTCTGTGTCCTCCTCATCTGTCTTCTGACATTAAAGAAAACACGCATCAAAGTTGGAGGGAAGCAGGAGCCATGAATGTTTGAAACATTGTTAGTGTTTTTTAATTCAACTTTATGTTTTATCAATTCTTCATTCACTTCTTATGTAAACTTCTTACTTTGACTGTCGATAATCAAAATCACCTTTCTACTGTAGGTCAACTACCTGCAGTCAATGTCAGCATTTTTTATAAGTATAAAAAGTATTCAAATGCAAAACAAAGAGGTGTGTTTTATGTTTATAAGAAAGTCCTACAATTCAGCATATATTTGAAATGTCTAGGTCACATGGTTATAACGCTATTGAAAAAGAAAACCTGGAAAATCAGTAATAAGCTATTCTTTCTCATATAAAATATTAAAAAAATTCAAGAGTCCTCAAATACAGGACAAAGAAATGTGTTTTTATCTGACGCCTTTTCGACAGTATTTCGGCTTGGGTTTAGAGCGACTTGTTTAGATTTTATGGAGGCTATTGAAAGAAAATCTGCAATGTTTCAGCAGTCAGTACTTTGTTGACGCTCCCTATATTTCCAAAATAAAATGACCATCTGCTTAACAACCTGAAAATGTCAGGATACGAGTTCGTGTCCGTGTCGTCCAGACTCGCGTCACAGCACAACATTTGTTCTGGAGTATATGACAACGAACGTGACGATGTAGCATTGAACCCCAGTAATATTTAGTAAATATCAGTCATCATGTATGGATTTATGTAATGACTTCACTTACAATAGTAAAGTTAAACAGTAGTTTTAATAAGAGTGAAAAAGACAATATTAATCAGTTTAGGAGGGATTGTGATTACATAACTGAACACAATCACAACAGGTTGTAAGCACATTTATATTTTATTTATTAACAAATAAAAATCTGCGAATACAAAGCCAAAGCTGGTCTGTACCGGACTCTAGTGATGTCGTACACATGTTTTAACAAAAAAGCACCAAAATGAAATACCTTGAGAGTTACCAAATGTTTAAAGCCCTTTTTTCTGTTTGCTGTGATGCTCTAATGCGGGTTAAGCTGCTTTAAATTCCCTTAAATGTAAAAAGAGTCGAATCGGGATATTTCATTTTCATCTTTAATCTACTTGAAATCAGATGCAAAATTACTTAAATGTGACAGAGCTGGGTCAGTTACGTCAAGCGGGTTTAAATAACCTGAAGTAAAACACATCTGGCGGTAGACATGTTGACTGATTTATTTTATTCTGATCGATCTCAGATGAGCTGTATTTTAAGCTTTATTTTTATGTTTCTTTATTCTTGTATTTCTGTAACCCTATGTGTTATCAAACACACTTAAAAACACTGATTAAACTTTATGAAATCATTTTGTAAATGATGAAAAGTAAAAAATAAACAACGCAATCATCTTAACAAAACTCTTTAACATGCAGTGTAATAATGTAAGTGATAAATAAGTCTGAGTTATTTTTACTTCTTATTCTGTTTTCATTAATTATTTTCCAGAAGACTTCCAAGGTTTGGACTTTGGAAAACGCAGCATGATCAATAAGTCGTTTCATCCTTAAATCAATCTTGGTCTCAAATTGTGGTTTTTCATTTCTGTAAGGTTACGTGTTTATTTGGATGCTTTCACTGTCGGCTTTAATTAGGAAAGAAAAGAGATTTAAACTTAAAAAGAGTCCAAATTGACGGAGAGACTGAATGTGGTGGAAGTGAAAAACATAAACGTCCTTTCACTGCCTCATAGGTTGTTTTATTTTTGTAAATTCTCTAAAAACATTCATGTGGATTTGCTTGTTGTCTTTTTTCCTTTTACAGATGCAACTGGTTTATGAGTTTGAGGCCACCACCCTCGGGGGGGCAAGATGATCATCAAGATGAAAACCGTGTAGGGTGGTCAGGGGACGAGCCTCATGCTGCTGCAGAGCTCCAACTAGCTCTCTACAAACACTGTTGGAGCGCTTGCACAGAGGAGACTGGCTTCCATCATGGAGGGTGTAGCAGTGGACAACCTAATAGACTTTGACCAGCCCTCGGAGACCATGTCTCTCAGCGTGGAAGGAGGCCAGCACCAAGGCCACACAGACATTTTCTCCCCCGATCCTCTGTCCTCTGCGGGTGTCCACCAGCAGCCATTACTGCCTGAACCCATGGCACCAGCAAAGCCTGGTTCCCACCACCGCTCAGCGGACGAGGACAACGAGGCAGACAGCGATGCCACAGAGTCGGCAGACAGCGAGAACGACATGGACCCACCTTCTCACACGTGGGAACTGAGGAGATCGTCGTCTTCGTCCGCTCACAGCGGCGAGGACGCCGACGCTGAGACATTGGAGAGGAGGCAGTTCATGAAGGCTTATGTGGAGAAGGTGTTCCATGGAAGGTCAGTCACCGTTTGTTGTTTAAACAACAAATATGAGGTCATGAAAATGTAGCATTTGCATGATTAGTTCTTATTTTCAGATTTAGCTTTCTGACCTACATTGTACCTTGGAAATCCTGGAATAATGGTTTCTGGAAAGAGACAAAATAAAAGAAACTGTAAATATCCTGATGAGTATTTGGCGGAGGCTGAAACCAGCAGCTGATCTGGCTGCTGGTAGGCCGGTGCTTGTTACTGATAGGTCGCTGGTTGCAAACGAGAAGGTGCCCACTCAGGCGTCTAACCAGCCCCCAAATGCATCAGCTTCTGCCTCCAGAGGTCAGGAACCCACTGAAACTGAAAAGTCAGCCGATGCTCGAATGTGTGGCGTCCAACCAGATTCCACTTTGGCAAGACAGTTGTTGGTGTATGAAAGCAGAGCAATTGTAGTGGCATTTTTAATTGTCTTCACTCACCTTTCTGGCGCGGTGGCTTGTTTCGACATGCTTCTCTGTTTGACTGGCTGTTTGGTGTGGTGCCTAAGGCTGTCTCTTCAGGTATGTTCACGTGCAACACCGCTCCAGTTTTATTGCCCACAATATCCTAATAACCCAAGACTCCCACGACTGAGGCCCCAGGGGGAACAGCAGTCGAGTGAAAAGAACATGTCTACATTTTTTTGACATTTTTCTTGTATCTTGTATTTTGCTCCTTCCTGTTTGTCTTCCACGCTCTTTTTTTCCCCCCCAGTTTTACCTTTTGCAAAGGCATGACCTGGCCTTTCTGAGGGAATGAATTTATTGTCATGACAACTCACCGTCCTTCTCCTCATCTTCTTTAGGACAGTGCAATCATGTTTCATTACCGTCACAGACGTGGAAATGGATGTTTCCATTTGTTTCCGCCGCAATAAAACAATAATTTTAATCTTTACAGGCCAAAAAGGTACCACCCTGCTTCTGAAAACATTTGTTAGAAAACATATCAAATGTTGAAAAGGAGATATTTTAGCATCTCATGTACAATATTTGGTACATAATGTCATGATTTATGATTCCAAGAATCTGTAGAAATCTCTGTGCACATGGGACAATTTGACAATCACCATGGGATGCCTGTGACCTGTGGGACCTCAGGCGGCCCTGCATTTAAAACGGGCTATATTCAGTGATACAAATCACGCTTTTTCCAGGCGGAACACTTCTGGAAATCACTAAGAGCATAGTTTAGTATACCTGCCAGAAACACCGATTAAATCTCAATCATATGAATACGAAGCCACATGTGAAGATAATACAGAGATTCTTAAAGGCTTTAAACAAAGCAACTGCTTTTTCTTTTTCTTTTTTATGTATTTTTGTATTTGTTTCAAGCTTATAAACTGTTGAAGTCACATGCAAATCACTGACCCTCCCTGCACTTCTGTGGGTCATTTAAGTCTTGATTTTGCTTTTATGCAAAATAAAGAACAACAACAAGCTGCTGCTTTTAGACTGCGCTGTGCACACTGAGGAGGATGGGAGGCTTGATACTGGAGTTTATTGGAAACCTACTCACAGAAAGCAATACCTGCTTTTTGATTCACACCACCCTCTGAAACACAAACTGTCCGTCAAATTTAGATAATGACGCTGAAAATGTTCCTACTGAGACGGGACAAAGTCAGTCAGTGTGTGATAACTACTAACTACTAACGGAGAGACGATAAAAAAAAAACAACATAAAAACAAAGCAAAACACTGATGTAATATTTTCTGCAAGCAAATTGACAACCAGTCAGTTTCCACTGACTCCAGATTTCCAACTTTAGAGCAGAAATAAACATATTTACAGCCTGGTTAAAAAAAAAACGTGTTATTCTCAATCGTTTGCTTTCACACCCATGACTCCCTGAGGAGGTGAATTTTTTGGTACCACACCAGGAGACTCTATATAAAGCAATACATTTATTTCTTGCATAATTGATTGACAGTTAGCTTAGCCACGGGCTAGCCGGTATCACTATCCGTAATCATCAGGGCTACAGCGGGATTCGGCTGAAAGAGCCGGGAGCAAAGCTAACTTAGATTGGCATATGGTGGGCGTCTTTCCTCCGGCTCATGAAGCAACACGCACTAAGAAAAACGGGCTTCACAGCCAGACTGCAGGAACGAGAGGGCCCCTGTCCTAATGCCTAATGCTTCGTCCATTGTTTGATACAGTCTGAGAAAAATCTGCGAGGACAAGTTTCATAAGCAAGCAGAAACCCTGAGAGCAGCGGGCTGGGGCTGAGACTGCAGAGAGGGAGGTTTGCGTGAGCAGCCCTGGATTTGAGAGCATAACGAAATTTCGGAGGGCGACAATAACGTTTCTGCGCTGAGTTTCGAGAGAAAGCAGTACAACATCTGAAAGTGAAAACACAGACTAATGCTCGCGAATCACGAATTAAAGCAACGTTTGCTTTTAACCAGTCAGTGCCTCTTTCAGGGAAGACTTTCATTTTCCAGCAAGACAATGCTGAACTCAATACTGCATATGTTACAAGAACATGGCTTAGTAGGAGAAGGGTTTTTGGTGCTGAACTAGCCTGCCTGCAGTGCAAACCTTTCACTAACTGAAAACAAAAACTACAACAAATAAGATCCAGGACTGTTGAGCCACTTGGATCCTGTATCAGACAAGAATAGGACAACATTCCTCTCCAAAATACTGAAATCTTCAGTTCCCAGACGTAAACAGTGTCGTTTAAGGAAGAGGGGATGCTACAGTGGGAAACATCACCCTATTCCAAGTGTTTTTTAGAGACCCATAGTTACCTTATTTATCTTTTCTTAATATGTTATCCTCCCTCTGTTAAAACATTATCTGTTTTTAATGCTCCATTGTGCATTAAACATTGTTTATATGTATTTATTTTTATTTTTTTTGCAAGGCATTGCGGTACACGTTTAGTCATGTTTTTTTTGTTTTTTTTAACCTGGGGGTGTAGAGTCTTTTTTTTCCTGAATTAATTTAAAATCACCCCAAAATGTATTCATTTACAGCTGCAGAATTTCAGTGCTGAACCGATCAACACTGGATTGTGTGAGTCCAGTTGCAATGAGATGTGACAAAAAAGTGATAAAAAGGCTTATCTTGAGAGATTACTAAGTAAACAAGTCAGCAGTGAGGAGAATGATTTCGTACCGGCTCTGTAAATTACTTCTGTGCCCTTGTCATATGTATTTATTTATTTTGGCTCTTTTCACAGGGAGGACTTTGACCAGGAAGAGAAGGCTCTTTTTGGAGAGCTGTGCAGTGGGGAGAATGGAAAAGGCAGGGAGTGGTTTGCAAAATATGTCAGTGCCCAGGTAAGTGTGGCTGGACGTCACATGTGACCCATGAGGGAAAAATAATCCCAATATTATATATATTTATATATATTTATATATAAAAGTTTTAGGTTTGTGCAGCATAGCAAGCAAAGTTCAGACAGTCCGAATCCCAAAAGATCAGAACTGATCGAGCAACCGCTGAGTTGTGAACAAGACGGCTGGATAGACATTGAGTATTCCTTAGAAAAGATGCCTTCCAGTTTTATTTTCAAAGAAATATTCAAACTTTTTTGAATAAAATGGCAATTTACAATCCTGAAACTATTTTACAAATCGCAAAAATCTATTTCAAATGTGGTCCAGCATGTTCACTTTATTTGATGGTGAGAGGTTGGATTTTATTTTTATTTTTATTTTTATTTTTGTTTTTGTTTTTGTTTTTGTTTTTGTTTTTGTTTTGTTTTTATTTATTTATTTATTATTATTATTATTATTTATTATTTTTTTTTTTAATTTAGATGGAGATTTGTAAAATTAGACACTGAAGAGTGTGAAGGAAGCTGTCAGCTGATGCTGTTATTTTCTGGTCCCTGTCTCATACTGTGTTCACAGCGCTGCCACTCGAAATGTGTGAGTGAAGCCACCTTCTACAGACTGGTGCAGTCTTTCGCAGTCGTTCTGTTTGAGTGAGTATATTTGTTTTTCTTGATCTCACTTTGAGTGTGAAAGATAAAACTGTGTGCTTGTTGACAGTTCTCATGAAAAGGCAAACTGGAATCAGCTGCGTCCTTCTAGAGATGTCAGTTACTTTAATCTTTTTTTTAAAAATCCTCAGTAATATCCTTAAAAAGCCAGGCCTGCCAGTTTGCATTGGTTCACAAACCTATTCTATCAGGAAGAAAGTGTGCAACTAAGATTAAATAATACACACCAACACATATGTGGTATATTAGTTTTCAAATGATAAGAAAAATGAAATATGTTAAAACCAAATGTAATTATGGTGGCTATAGGATTTATTAAGAGTGGTTCTTAAATGGGAAGGTTTTTGTGATAATGGTACATTGCAGTGGACTTTACCTACTAAACGTCCTCCCAGGAAGACCAACCAGCAGACCAGTGGGACCCAATGCTCCCTGATCCAGAGAGTGAAACTATTTTACTATTTTACTATTCAGTCCTAAGAGGAACCAAATGCCTGCTGGATTAGAAAGGAAGACGTGACACTATCATACCTGGATTCACCCTAAACCTGAGCGTTGACCATCTAACTTGGGGCTCATGTGGAACTAAGATTTTTCGCTCGACTGGCCGGTAGAGGCTGGCTTCAAATCTGAGTCCATCTCTATTGACTCCCATGTTAAAACGTCCAACTTTGGAGCAGCGATGCATGTTTACAGCCTGGTTCAAAAAAACCGTTTTGGTCTCAACCATTTGATTTTGATTTCACACCTATGGCAACTAGGGGCTAGATTTTTTTTTTGTACCACGCCAGGAGATTTTATATAAAGCAATGAATTTATTGTTAGTATGACTGATTGACGGTTGCGGCCAGGGAATGGCTAGCAACTTTATTTTGTTTTGTTTTTTGTTTTTTTACAGTAAATGGCTAAACCCAGGCATAATAGTGTCACAACTAGTAATCCAAGTTTGGAGATATTGTTCTGCAGTCAGCCTGGAGCTGCATTCCTGTTGTCTGTGAGAACTGAGAAAAGATCTGGATAATTTGGTGACATTTGTAGCTTCTCTACAATAATAGGTTTTGTCGTTTGCACACTCAACAGTTAGCCCGATTTGAATGAAATAAAGCAACTTAGCATGACTTTTGCATGATTTCAAGGTGGTGAAGTGAGAAATAAAATGATATGAGAGCTGGAGCAGCCCTGTCTACCCTAACCAATCTGGGTATGGATTCCTTACCTCCATTGATTGGAGTTGTTTTTGCAGAACACGTGCATTTTTAATGTCCTGACTGATTCCAAGTCTTTTCACCGTATTAGTTGAGTCATTAAAAATATTGTCACTTGTTTAAGGTCTTCTCTTTTGGCTGAACTAAATGACTTTAATTCTCAGCTCTGGAGTCATGACAGAGACTAAAGAAACTGTGTATTCACAGATGTCACCAGATGGATGACTACAGCCCGGCCAAAAACCTCATGACTATGTGCTTCACATATTACTTCATTGGTAAGATTTGATACCACCTGTAGACATTTTTACCTTTAAATGTGTAATACATCTTTTGTTACTGAGTGAATCAATTCTCTAACTGTTTTTTGTTGGTTGTTAGTGCTGATATTGTGTCAAAGCCAAATTGTAATTTAAACTCATTTCAGTTAATCAGCCTAGGCAAGGCAAGCTTATTTGCATATAAATTCAACAATATGGTTTTAAAGTGCTTTACAGAGATATTAAAACATGGTAAAATTGTAGAAAATAAAAGTCATGATTTAAAAGGACCAATAGATTAAAAATAGTAGTTAAGGTATGATCAAGTTTTGCACCTCCAGCTTAAAAGTAACCGTGCCGATTTGGAACTTTATTCAAATGCAGCAGAGAACAGGTCTCCATGTCTGGTTCTGACTTTGGGAACTGATAAAAAACTGGATCCAGATAACCTGAGGGGTCAGGAGGTCACTGATGTATTTTGGTCCTAAACCATTCAGAGCTTTGAAGACCAGCATCAGAACTTTAAAGTCTGTCCTCTGACAGCCAGTATAAAGACCTCAGAGCTGGACTGATGTGGTCCACTTTTTTGGTCTTAGTGAGGACTGCAGCAGCCGAGTTCTGAATGAGCTGCAGTTGTCTAAGTGATGTTTTAGGTAGACCTGTAAATATGCTGTTACAGTAATCAAGACCTGTAAAGATGCTGTTACAGTAATCAAGACCTGTAAAGATGCCGTTACAACAATCAAATTAAAATTAAATATTCTTAATAAATTAAATATTCCTTTTCATTGTCAGTGTGGACATCGTGCACACGCTGTATGTACGATGCACCGAAATTAGTCTCTGCTTTTAACCCATCAACTAGTTTCACTAGTGAGCAGTGGGGCTGCTAGCAGGGCAGCGCCCCGGGGAGCAATTGGGAGTTAAGGGCCTTGCTCAGGGGCCCCCAGTGATTTACCATTGTGTGTGACCTGGGCTTGAACCTGGGTCCTCCACGCCCAAGCCCACCACTGTAACCACTAGGCCACCACTCTCCACACTCTCATCAAGACCTGTAAAGATGCCGTTACAACAATCAAGACCTGTAAAGATGCCGTTACAACAATCAAGACCTGTAAAGATGCCGTTACAGCAATCAAGACCTGTAAACATGCTGTTACAACAATCAAGACCTGTAAAGATGCTGTTACAATAATCAAGACCTGTAAAGATGCTGTTACAATAACCAAGACCTGTAAAGATGCTGTTACAATAATCATGACCTGTAAAGATGCTGTTACAATAATCAAGACCTGTAAAGATGCCGTTACAGCAATCAAGACATGTAAAGATGCCGTTACAGCAATCAAGACCTGTAAAGATGCTGTTACAGCAATCAAGACCTGTAAAGATGCTGTTACAACAATCAAGACCTGTAAAGATGCTGTTACAATAACCAAGACCTGTAAAGATGCTGTTACAATAATCAAGACCTGTAAAGATGCTGTTACAATAATCAAGACCTGTAAAGATGCTGTTACAATAATCAAGACCTGTAAAGATGCCGTTACAGCAATCAAGACCTGTAAAGATGCTGTTACAGTAATCAAGACCTGTAAAGATGCTGTTACAACAATCAAGACCTGTAAAGATGCCGTTACAGCAATCAAGACCTGTAAAGATGCCGTTACAACAATCAAGACCTGTAAAGATGCTGTTACAACAATCAAGACCTGTAAAGATGCTGTTACAATAATCAAGACCTGTAAAGATGCTGTTACAACAATCAAGACCTGTAAAGATGCCGTTACAATAATCAAGACTTGTAAAGATGCCGTTACAATAATCAAGACCTGTAAAGATGCCGTTACAACAATCAAGACATGTAAAGATGCAGTTACAGTAATCAAGACCTGTAAAGATGCCGTTACAGTAATCAAGACCTGTAAAGATGCCGTTACAGCAATCAAGACCTGTAAAGATGCCGTTACAGCAATCAAGACCTGTAAAGATGCCGTTACAGCAATCAAGACCTGTAAAGATGCCGTTACAGTAATCAAGACCTGTAAAGATGCCGTTACAGTAATCAAGACCTGTAAAGATGCCGTTACAGCAATCAAGACCTGTAAAGATGCCGTTACAGCAATCAAGACCTGTAAAGATGCCGTTACAGCAATCAAGACCTGTAAAGATGCCGTTACAGTAATCAAGACCTGTAAAGATGCCGTTACAGTAATCAAGACCTGTAAAGATGCCGTTACAGTGATCAAGACCTGTAAAGATGCCGTTACAGCAATCAAGACCTGTAAAGATGCCGTTAGAATAATCAAGACCTGTAAAGATGCCGTTACAGCAATCAAGACCTGCAAAGATTCCGTTACAGCAATCAAGACCTGCAAAGATTCCGTTACAGCAATCAAGACCTGTAAAGATGTTGTTACAATAATCAAGACCTGTAAAGATGTTGTTACAATAATCAAGACCTGTAAAGATGCCGTTACAGCAATCAAGACCTGTAAAGATGCCGTTACAGCAATCAAGACCTGTAAAGATGCCGTTACAACAATCAAGACATGTAAAGATGCAGTTACAGTAATCAAGACCTGTAAAGATGCAGTTACAGTAATCAAGACCTGTAAAGATGCAGTTACAGTAATCAAGACCTGTAAAGATGCAGTTACAGTAATCAAGACCTGTAAAGATGCCGTTACAGTAATCAAGACCTGTAAAGATGCCGTTACAGCAATCAAGACCTGTAAAGATGCCGTTACAATAATCAAGACCTGTAAAGATGCCGTTACAACAATCAAGACCTGTAAAGATGCCGTTACAACAATCAAGACCTGTAAAGATGCCGTTACAACAATCAAGACATGTAAAGATGCCGTTACAGTAATCAAGACCTGTAAAGATGCAGTTACAGTAATCAAGACCTGTAAAGATGCCGTTACAGCAATCAAGACCTGTAAAGATGCCGTTACAGCAATCAAGACCTGTAAAGATGCCGTTACAGTAATCAAGACCTGTAAAGATGCCAATACAGTAATCAAGACCTGTAAAGATGCCGTTACAGCAATCAAGACCTGTAAAGATGCCGTTACAGCAATCAAGACCTGTAAAGATGCCGTTACAACAATCAAGACCTGTAAAGATGCCGTTACAACAATCAAGACCTGTAAAGATGCCGTTACAACAATCAAGACCTGTAAAGATGCCGTTACAATAATCAAGACCTGTAAAGATGCCGTTACAATAATCAAGACCTGTAAAGATGCCGTTACAGTAATCAAGACCTGTAAAGATGCCGTTACAGTAATCAAGACCTGTAAAGATGCCGTTACAGTAATCAAGACCTGTAAAGATGCCGTTACAGTAATCAAGACCTGTACAGATGCCGTTACAGTAATCAAGACCTGTACAGATGCCGTTACAGTAATCAAGACCTGTAAAGATGCCGTTACAGCAATCAAGACCTGTAAAGATGCCGTTAGAATAATCAAGACCTGTAAAGATGCCGTTACAGCAATCAAGACCTGCAAAGATTCCGTTACAGCAATCAAGACCTGCAAAGATTCCGTTACAGCAATCAAGACCTGTAACGATGTTGTTACAGCAATCAAGACCTGTAAAGATGCCGTTACAGCAATCAAGACCTGTAAAGATGCCGTTACAGCAATCAAGACCTGTAAAGATGCCGTTACAGCAATCAAGACCTGTAAAGATGCCGTTACAGCAATCAAGACCTGTAAAGATGCCGTTACAGCAATCAAGACCTGTAAAGATGCCGTTACAGTAATCAAGACCTGTAAAGATGCCGTTACAACAATCAAGACCTGTAAAGATGCCGTTACAGCAATCAAGACCTGTAAAGATGCCGTTACAGCAATCAAGACCTGTAAAGATGCCGTTACAGCAATCAAGACCTGTAAAGATGCCGTTACAGCAATCAAGACCTGTAAAGATGCCGTTACAGCAATCAAGACATGTAAAGATGCCGTTACAGCAATCAAGACTTGTAAAGATGCCGTTACAGCAATCAAGACCTGTAAAGATGCCGTTACAGCAATCAAGACCTGTAAAGATGCCGTTACAGCAATCAAGACCTGTAAAGATGCCGTTAGAATAATCAAGACCTGTAAAGATGCCGTTACAGTAATCAAGACCTGTAAAGATGCTGTTACAGTAACCAAGACCTGTAAAGATTCCGTTACAGCAATCAAGACCTGTAAAGATGCCGTTACAGTAATCAAGACCTGTAAAGATGCCGTTACAGCAATCAAGACCTGTAAAGATGCTTTTACAGCAAACAAGACCTGTAAAGATGCTGTTACAACAATCAAGCGTGCTAAAGATGAATGCATGGACTAGTTTTTCCAGGTTCTGCTGTGACATCAGATTATTTAACCTTGATATATTCTTGAGGTGATAGTAGGCTGACATTGTTATTGCCTTAATGTGTTTTTCCAAATTTAGGTCAGAGTCCATTACTACAGATTTCTGGCCTGGTTGGTGGTTTTTAGATGTATACATTGATGCTCTGTGGTGACCTCTAATCATTTCTCTTTGGCTCCAAAGACAATTACCTCAGTTTTGTTTTTGTTTAGCTTGAGAAAAATATGGCACATCCAGTCATTAATCTCCTCAATGCATTCACCAAGAGCCTGTACAGGGCCTCGTCTCCTGGTGACATTGTAATATATATTTGTGTCATCTGCATAGCGCTGATAACTTATTTTGTTGTTCTTTATAATCTGTACCAGTGGGAGCATGTAGATGTTAAGAAGAAGAAGTATCAGGATGGAACTTTGGGGAACTCCACATGTGATTCTTGTCCGCTCAGATATAAAGTCAACTAATGACACAAAGTACTTCCTGTTCTCTACGTATGTTTTGAACCAGTTTAGTACTGTTCCGGAAAGACCCACCCATTTCTCTAGTCGTTTGAGTAATATATTGTGGTAAACCATCACATGCAGCACTGAGAAAAATTTAGTTTGACATTAAACTCTTTAGTCATAGAAAGTCTCAGAGCTGTGGTGCTGTTTAAAACCTGACTAGAAGCCATCATAGCAGTTGTTTTGTGTTAAAAGGTTTAATGCTCATAACTAACTGTGAGGCTGTTCTCATAGCATTTGGATGGAATGTTTTCCTCTTGCAAACAACTGACCCTAATTTTTATTTCTTACTTTTAATTTTCTGGTAGTTGTGTCCTTATTTATTTGTCTTACAATTACTGACTTTATTTCCAGGGCACTCAATTTTGTTCAACAAAATGCAGTTGGATTGAAGGCTGATATCAAAGCTCTTTTTTTTTCTTTTTTTTTTTGCAGTCAACGTCCAATTTAATTTTTACTTATATTTTGAGGCTGATGGATTTCTCAGCCTTCCTAAATGTCTCACAAACAGTAATAAGGAAATGTTTCTTTCCAGTTCAATGTTGCTGAAAGTCTGATTATTGCTTTGAAAGATTTAGCCTCCCTGACTATATGTGTATTCACTTGACAAGACTACAAAGACCAAATATCTAATGTTCAAAGTGACCAAGTTGATTATTTTTTTTGTTTTTTTTTCTTGTAAATATTCACATATTTTGAATTTGGTGCCTAGAGCATGCTCCAAAACAATTGCAATTACTTGCAAATCATGATTTTCTGAGAGGGCATTGTGCAATCCAGCTCCTGGTTGTGCTTCTGATCTCTTTCTTCAACGTCGTCATGCACAGAAATCAGTCTGCGCTGGAAATTCACCTGAAACCTATTCAAAAGAAGTACCAAAGGGGATGTGGCACATAGACTTCTAAAAACTACAGTCCTTCACATTTCCTGTGATTTGGACACAAAACGAGGGCACTCATCCTCAGTATAATTTTTATTCATTTATTTTATATTTGAACTGAGAAGAACTGGCAGAGATGTCTCACTGAACCTGTACAATGATCTCCTTGCATCTCTAATGGTTGCTGGTTATCTGGACACTTTTAAAACACTTCTAATTAGATAGTTCAACATATGCACCAGGTTAGTTTTTTCAGTATTTATTTCACTTTTTTATTTAACTTGCCAGCTTTATCGTTTTCCTATCTAAGATTTCAGCCTTATTAAACCTCATAATGAAATATCTCATCTACCACAGAATGTGTTTAGCCTTGTGTTGCACAATTTGAAAGACTATTTGACTCTAAATTGCAAAACAGAGGTACAGGCGAACCGACTGTGCTTGCATCAGTGAACACCAGCCCGTCCTGCTGATTCAGGGAGTGTTAGCACCGCGGGTTGGGCCTGTGGTTTTTCTCTTGCAGCAAGACCACAAGTAAAGGCAGCGTTTGTGCTTATGAAAGCAGGAAGCGTTGGGTGATTAGTACAACACTGTGACACATTGCATTGCATCAACTGCAGTCTGCAGGCGAGTCTTCAAATGTCTGTTTTCACACATAGAGTGAACTTGCAGTTACTCAGAAATGACGGTGCTACTGCGGCATGAACCTGCATGAGGAAAACAGACTGCCTCTATCCATCTGTGTGTCTTCAGGAGTGGGAACTGACGGACTAATTACTGTTTTTATATCTGGCTCGCTGAGTTGCAGTTGTTTAAATTCTCCAAACAAGTTTCAAACAGCAGCGTTGTTTTAATGCCCCGCTGTGCCTCAGTAAACACCTGTAAGATTAGCCTGGCTCCACAAGCTAAACAGCAGGTAGCTGCTGCTCAGCCTGCAAGCTGATGCCTTCCACAGTTTGTTCTTCATCTGTCAACCACAGAACTAGGTCACTAGGAACCGATGTCTTGGCTGATCTTTGTAAAGACATGAAACACTGTTTCTTAAAGTTTTAAAAAGATGGAAATCATCATCTTGAACTGTGTTTTTCAGGGAAGTCCCAGCCGTCTCCGTCAGAGTTGCTGGATCGCGGAGGTCCTCCGGCTGGTCTTGACTCGTACCTCAACAAGGCGAACTCCTGGCTGACAGGGAAGAAAGATGCTGCAGAGCGCCTTCTCAAAAACACATCTAAAACTGACGTCAAAGGCTTCTTTGGAGGATTGGAGAGCAAACTGAGGAGCTCAATGGTTCCGAAGACTGAGTAAGATAATACACATCCTTTGGATGTCTTTGAACCCTCTTTATTGTTGTGTTCTCGTGTCAATTTAATTCTTACTTGTGGTATTGTTTTAGTGACGGAGAGGACCCGGTAGAGACAAAGCCCAGATCATCAGGAACAGCAGGTCAGAAAACAATTTGCTCCACTGCTTTTTAATTTTGAGTGCAATCTGGAGAAAAATACTGAACTGTGCAAACTCCTGTTATCTTTTTCTTTCCCGCTTACAGAAGCTCTAGAGGAGAAGAAAGGAGAAAAAGTGTATTTGTACACTCACCTGAGGCAGCAACCCATCTGGTAGGAATACACACAAGAGATGGATGAAGTTTTGACAAAAAATATAAAATGTGACATCGTATTAACATTAAAAGACAGAACAAAATGGAAAAGTGACATTTTGCCATCAGAGGCTCAACAAGAGTTCAGTCACTGCAACACAAGTACACTATGTAAACGTATTCAAAAACTCACAACCATTAGTGCTCACCTTGTCTTAGACAACAAGTAGAGAGAACAGAGTGGGTGGAGAAGGGAGGGTGGTGTGTAGCTGGCGTTCAGGGGTCAGGTCCTGAGCCCAGGTGGACCTTTAGCCCCCATACTTCAGGCACCTGCTCAGTCACGTGAGCTTCCCAGATCCTCATATCTTGAAAGCATCAGGAGCAGGGAACATTTGATGATTTGCAGAAAGAGGTTGCAAAGCTTAAAGGCCAATCAAATTTACAAAGTGTTGAAAAGCCCTGGACTTCAAGGTAAAGAGTTTCTGAGATGTAACGGGTAAAAATCTTTTAATGTTTTACCACTAAAGTAGTCAGTATTTTAGGCTCCTATTAGAGCAACACACACTCATCAAAAACACGAATAACAACCTGTGTGTCATCACACAGGTGAAGACATCTGTTCATTTTTGCAGGCTGCAGTGTAGGTTGGCTGTAAAAGGAGCAGATTCCTCCCTCTCATTACAAGTTAGATTTGCATGTCATCAGCATAGATGTGAAACAAGACATTGTGCTTTTAGAGGCTACAGTCTCTTTGCTGTGTGTCTTCTCAGTCTATCTCTGCATCATTCCCGTTGAGCTACTTTCAGTAAAGGACACTGGAGCCACAAAATATTAAAAGAAAGAAATGTAGGTTGCAGATTGGAAAGCTGGTTCCATACCATCTGCTGGTATGTTCTGGACGCGTGGCTGCAAGTGTGGACTATGTGTGACCACATTTTGCCTTTTAGTCTAAGACAGATTCATCTCATTTGCAGTGTGATCTCCAGCGCTTTAGTGAAGTTAATCAGGTAGCAAGCAAATAACATCTGAATATTTTTTTTTTTTTCCACTGAAGGCATACGCTCAGATTTTGGAACGCTGCATTTTTTGATGCCGTCCACTGCGAGAGGAAGAAGAGATCTCCGACCACGAGGTGAGTCTGGATGAAACTGTGATCTCGTGTTTGTTTACACGCGTCATCAGTGAGTTGTGTCGACTGTGCTGCAAAATAACTGGACTTTTTTTCTTTCTTTGTCTGTCACTGTGAAATATAAAGGTCTGACGTTCTGAAGTGATGCTCTGCTGTCTGTTCTTTGCCTTCCTCCTCTCTCTCTGTAAGCTGTTTCTGACCTTCTTTCTGCACGTAGACTTTAACCCTTTGTCTCCTTGTGCCTTGCTGCCGGCAGTGGAGCGCAGGATGAAGAGAAAGACGAGAGGTCTGTCCTTCCTTTTGTCCACCACCATAAAATAAGAAATCAAATCAAACTGAAAGGTGGAAATGAGGATGGAAGAGAGTTTCACACTAATTACTAGGACTAAAACTGAAGGAGGTTTTTAGTTGGCAGTGCTGACCAGCAGTTACTTTCACTGCTGTAAACAGCAACTGTGATGACACGTTGGGCAGCATGCAGGCTCAGTGACTGGTGATAATAAAACATCAACATTTTAATTCTTAATCATTTTAATTATTATCTCTTGGATTAGACTAGAGGGTCCCAAACTTATACGTATTTGGCTTATAAGAAATGTTTTGTGTAACAGTTTTTTTTTTCTGTGTAACAATATTTAATATTGCTATCAATACATTTTTTTCAAAAGTGCCTCTCTGTGCAAAAAGTGCTTAAATAGACAACTTTCCGTCAAACAAGCCTCGTGAAAAAACTGTCCATTGTGCTCAGAGGCGATTCTGAAGTCTCTTGGGGCCCTGGGCAAAAATTCACAGGGGCCCCCTCCAACTAATCAACTTTATACAGTAAATAATCTGACACGAACAAAAAAATGTAAAAGAAAAACATTTTTTAAATAGTGCGTATGCGCATTGTTTCAAAATAAAATACAAACACCACTGGCACACAGTGCACAATTATTCCACTTTAGTAGCACATTTGCTAAATTTCTTGCTAATGAATTCTGTAACTTAGTATTTTTAGCTTGACAGTTAAGTTTAACTGTGATTTGATAGCTGAAGAAAAAGTGTATTTTGTGTTGATTGCAGGAGTCTTTACTGTGACTTTACTTCACCGCTCTGAAGCAGTTCACATGAGCACGAGCTGGTTCTGAGGCTTTGAAACTGATAAGATTTGGTTCTGAATGACCATCTGAATCACCTTAGTCAAACAATATTCACACTCTTGGTGTTATTTACCTTTAGGCTCAATAAAGTTTTACTGTGTGCAATAATGGTGTCACATGACATCGGTATATGTACACCTGCTGTAAAAATCCCCAGACTCACAATATCCATCATAGAGGAAACAGGAACTCCTTTAACAGGTCAGGGACATAATTATGGAGAAGTACACACTAAGGTTGGGTTATAGTAAATATTTCAATCTCTAAATAACCCATGAATTTATTTGAAAACATTAAGAATATGGCATTAGCGGAAATTTGCCAATAAATGTCACAATACAGAAACCTAAAGGACATTAATCTGATAAATAATAGAGGCCAAGGTTTATGACAGAGATTGGTGTTAAATGTCAGTGACCACATCAAACACACACTCTAAAAAGACTACAGTTGTCTAAAGGGAGAAAGGAGGGAAAAATCTGGACTCAGTGGGAATACATAAAGGTTCTTCTTCTAGACTCCCAAACATATGAAAAGAGGTTCTCTGGTGAAATGAGACTACAAATACATTTTTTGACAATCGGGAAGAATCTGACATTTTTGTCACAACCCACTACTCAAATAACACCATCTCCAATACATGTGTGTGGCATCTTAACCTAAGCTTTGGCACTTCCAGAGTAGCTCTGCGCCCAGAATAGCTCCAAATGGGTGTTATTCATTTCAGACTGCCAAGTACAAAGAGAGACGCATCCAAAAATCAAGAGGATAAGCTCAGGAACTGTCTTCAGGTGTCTTCTGATTGGTTGAATTCCCGGAGGGACACACATTCCCTGGAGACGTTATAAGGACAGACGGCGACAGCAATCTTACAAAGTTTTTACAACCGAGGCTCTTCAAAGCTTTGCAAATCCCATTTCTTCTGCATTCTGTAAACTGGCTTTGTTATAACTTGTACACCTCATGTTTTTGGTCCTCTGGTGGTTTATAAGATAATAAGTCATTGTTATAACATTGTAGATAAACCTAAAGCCCAGAAGAGCATAATAAGGGTGAAGTGAGGGATGATATACTCTTGGTGTTATCTCTCAGATGATGACGTCCCCTAGTTCACAGTTTTTATTACTTTGTATTTATGCTTCTGTTTTACTGTCATGCTGTCATCCTTCTTGGCATGGTGTTCTTGTCTAATGCGCTTCCGTGTTTTCTGTGCCTCCCTTTTAATGAGCAGATGCATGACATCTACAGTTAATATCACCACAGCAAGCTTGTATAATGTCTGGGGTGGTATTTTTATCCAAAGCAGCAGAGGCCTCAGCAGCCTGAAGGTGTCGCCTGCCTCTTCACAGCTCACTGCACGTTCACACCATCAATCTGTCTGCATCTGATGGTTTCTGCCTTCATCTGCATGTTTTCTTCTCCTGCCTCTTTATAACCGTCTGCTTACTTCCATGTTTCCTCTGCAGACTGATCACTTAAATGTGGCACAAATTTAAATATCTACCTTAAAACAACTAAACACAGCAATGGTCTATCGCAGCTTGAAGCTTCTGGTAAATGTTGATGTTTAGATACATTTTCATTTGCACCTGAAGACGCACGCTGTGCAGTGATGTCATGTTCATCTTTAAAATGATTCCTAGTAAATTAAATGCATCAGCTGAGCCAGTTCCAGTCTCTGAAATGCAGTCAACAAAAGTTTCTAAAATAAGTCACAGGCATGATCTTGTACATCGAACATTTCAGCTGCTTCTAAATAGGAGTGGACAGAAGTTGAAAGTGACCCCAGTCATTTGTAATGTATACTATTTATTGTTGCATCTTCATGCTGGTTATTTCCACAGCTAGACAGGCTTCACGTTGCTGTTCTTTCTAGTTACTTATGACAGGTTGAGCTGATGAATATTTGTCGCTTTAAGTTTAAAATTCTTCATGACATCAGTTTTACAATTACAGATGGAAACTACATTTTTGTTGGTTTCTAGAGGCTGACATACTGCAAGATCATTATTATGTCTATAGTTGCAATTGTCCAAGGCTTAAATTAAGTAAATGAGTCAAATTTATGTACTTGGTCTTTAGTTATTAAATATAATTCTTCAGTTTTATAAACTGGTGAGTATAAACCTCTATACTTGGCCGTTATCTGGAGTCATAGTTTTCAGTAACTGGGATGGCAGCCGTGCGAGAGTGGGCTTCCTGTCGCATTTGAAGGACAAGTTTTACACGCATCCATCATAACATGAACAAGAGACTTTTGAGGAGCTCAGGGAGAGTCGTTGACGCTCATCAGCCTGGAAAAGGTTACCCACCATCTGTAAAGACTCTGGACTCCACCAGGTCACAGTCAGACGGGATTTTGTTCCCCCAACAAAGATCACTTTAGAACAGGTCTACGAGGTCACAAAGGAACCCTGGATAACTTCCAAGACGTTGTACTTGTATACTGCCAATTCACAACAGGCTTCGTGTTAAGCCAATTGACAAAGAAAACAACAGCAAGTTAGACGGAATTACATTCTAGTAATTTCAATCTAAATGTGATTACAGTTGAGTCCAATTCTGTGTGATTATCTTTTATATAGTTCCATCCATCCATCCATCCATCCATCTTCTGCTGCTTATCTGAGGCCAGGTCCTGGGTATAGTAGCCTAAGCAGGGAAGCCCAGACTTCCTTCTACCCGACCACATCGTCCAGCTCATCTGGGGGTATCCCAAGGCGTTCTCTGTCCAGCCGAAGGACATAAAGACATAGTCCCTCCAGTGTGTCCTGGGTTTTCCCCGAGCTCTCCTCCCAGTGGGACATGCCTGGAAGACCTCACCAGGGAGGCATCCAGGAGGATGAGCCCCTCCTGTTACCCAGCTTCTCACCCTATCTCCAAGGGAGAGCCGGGACACCGGGTGTAGGAATCTAATTTCTGCAATCTTGTTCTTTTGGTCACTACGCACAGCTGGTGCCCAAAGGTGAGGGTGGGAATGTAGACTGACTGGTAAATCGAGATCTTCGCCAGCTCAGCTTCTACTTCACTAAGAGAGACTTTTTTTTATTATTGTTATTATTATTGCTGCATATGTATCAGTGGTTAGTGCTTAACTGGCAAAACTCTTTATGCATTTTAATCTTGCAGCAGTTATTAGTTTTTATGTGTAGGCGTGTGAGAGTGAATGTGTCCTCCACCAGTCCTCTTTGACAGATTGATCAAGCATACTTTATTAAGAGATGAAACGCTGATTCTGCCAGAGAGGAATTAAACCACCGATGTGAATCATGACAGGACAGGACAGACCAAGGCAGACGAATGCAGAGTCCACATCACTGTGGACGTTGCACCGATCCGCCTGTCAGTCTCTTGCTCCATTCTTCTTTCACCCATGAACAAGATCCTAAGATACTTGAACTCTTCCACTTGAGGCAGGATCTGACCCCCAACCCAGAAAGGGAAGTAAGAGACCTGACGTAGAACCAGATTAAAGAAAGGCATCCATTTGCCTCAGGCAACTGGGGGTTCGACATAACCAAACACTGAAACTAAACTCTTAAGTTCAGTCTTGTTCCAAATCGTATGCCTTTTCCAATGGAATACCCCAAGGATCAATGCCAAGACTTTTTCTCCAGCAACACTTACCAGGTCTTTTTGTCTGATCACCTGCCCATATGACCTCCAGAGTCAGTAGCAAGCACGTAGATTAGGCCAAACTTTGGTTTCCATTCCCACCAGATGTTTCCACAATTTTGGTACAAATCACAGCTTGTGTCTCAGAGATAGATGGATAAAGGATTACCACCTTAAACCAAACCTCTCTAACTAAATTAAAATAACGCTCACAAAACTAACGGCCTAAAACTCTGTTCACATACAACTCAGACTTATTTGGCACTTTCTTGACCTGTTCTACTTGTACTCTGTTCTTTAAATAGACTTGATACTGACGCCAGGGCCTTTTCCTGAATTTCCAACGTTGTTATACACTAGGTCACTTTTGAAAGTCATGAAAAACAATCAAATGTGGAGAAGTTAAGTGCACCATACACAGACCTTTATACACCTGACAATTGACAGTACTGCTTAATAAGGCCACCCATGTGAAAACACCATTATCCCAATCATCACCTTCATCCAAATAATAAACGCACATATAACGTGTTTTCTTTGTTGAATTCTGGCATGGATTCATTAGCTGCTGCATATTTGTTTTTCAGTATCATGCAAATTAGTTCTTTTAATTTGCTTGTGGTGTGTAATGATGATTCCTTGAGAATGAATCCTTGTTTCTTGTATGTTGCTGCTGATGGCTGATTGATCTGGTTATTTTACAAACTGTTCTTTGTATTCTGTGTAATGGTCTTGTTTGATCTGTGTAACATCATGAACAGTTACAGGGATGGATGTCATATTTGCTTTTATGTTGATTTTCCTTTTTACATATTTGTTTTTGTGCTTTTTTGCAGTTTCATAAAGCTCAGAAGGCTTTGTGACAGCACTGATGTCTGTAGTTTTGCACCCTGACAGTACTGGACTTTTTTTTTTTTTTTAAAGTTGTCTGACACCCACCCCTGACCTGTCATTGTGGGCAAGCTGAAGGGCAAATAGAATTAAAGGCTGACTGCGGCTGTGTCTGTGCTGCAGGGAGAAGTGGTGTCACATGACCCAGGAGGAGAGGGATGACAGCTCCAAAATTGATGAGAACATCGCTTTCGGCCAGCTGGGGTATGGAAGTGCTGAAAAAACGTTCCAGCACAGTTTCACCTGCCTGCAGGAGTCCTGTCAGAGATTTAAAAAAATAAAAACATTTAGAAAAGTTTCACGGATGAAATTAAGAAGTTAACACACATTTATTCGTAGTTTACCAATGTTCAGAATGCATCAGTCTGTTTTGGAAAAGTAACATCTGAAGATATCGTTTACACTCTTATTGTTATGTAAAGTTTTCCATTTACTCCATATTGAAGATGATGCCTCGTTTTAAAATGAGGCAACTGCAAAGTAAAAAACTAATTTTAAAAGGAAAAGCTCATTAAAAAACATGAGACGCAGCAGACAAACTATCAGAAAACCCGAAATGTAAAACACAACATACCATACAATACAGTAACAAAAAAAACAAAAAAAACTACAAGATGATGTAACACCAACAACATTTCTAAGATAGAAATAAATGCTTTCAGTTTCTAAAAAATGTAAGAGATGTAATTTTAGGAAAATGCTGTTATTCCTAGACTTACTTTGAATTTCATTACTGTGCAGATAGACTTTTTTTATCGTCATCACTCCATTTAACGTCATTTCAGCATTTCACGCTCGCAACACGTTCCGAAATAACAAGCTGGTGTTCACTGAGTTTAGTGCCTGTGAGGAGGTGAAAGAATAAAAAAACAGTTCACGCAGGTGGTGTCAGCAAGCAGCCGTGATGATGATTCGGTACAAAAACGGCATCAATGAAAGATCGAGTCCTTAAGGAACCAAGACGGAGGAAGGATCACTTTGTTAAAAAAAAAAAATCACTGAAATCTTTAGAAACAATGGAATTATAGGAAGGAAAATTGTATATTTTGCTGCTGTGTTAATGTCACTGAAAGCAGTTTTATGTGTGCGTGTGCACGTGTGTGTGTGTGCAGGACATTCACTCACAACATGTTGGCGTTCGGCCTCAGTAAAAAGCTCTGCAATGATTTCCTAAAGAAGCAGGCGATCATCGGCAACCTGAATGAAGGTGGAGTATTTAAGTGCTTGTTCCAAATAAGACAAGAATGCTAAATGTTAACGAGTCTTTCAGCCCATTCGGGTGTTTTGTCCTGTAGGTTCGAAGCACTTGATGGAAGTAAGCTGGAGCTCAGAACCACTGTAACCTGGCTTACTCATGAGCGAGTCTGTTTCTCTTTAATCTTCTGTGTTAACAGAGTACACTTACAGCCTGTTTTTCAGTAACCTCATCAAAGCAGCGAGATGGGGTGGTGTCTAGCTGCCGGACTAGTGGATCCATGCTGCTGAAGACAACCCCGTCACAGCTCCAACGACAAAAACGACAAGAACAAACATTATGGCTGAAATCTAAAATCTGAACCAAAATCCATTTTTTTTCATGGTTGAATAATTATTTCTTACAGTTTTTCCCTCTTTTTCCTGGTCTTCTTAAGTTTGTTTTTGGCAGCAACAGCAGTTGGATCTCCAAATTCACTAATGCAGCTCTCATCTGAGCAACTGACTCTGGAGATTAATTAACCCTCCTTTATTAACCTCTCAGCTATCTTAGTTAACTCCTAATTTATATATATATATAAACACACACGCACACACACACACACACACACTGACGATTCATAAGGAGCACATAATTTGGGAAAATTAGCAGAAATTCCAAAGCATTTCACTCGTCCCTGATAAAATAATTGGGAATGTTTTTTATATCAGTACAGATCTTATCACCAGAATATCCTCGGTACTCATCAGAAACTGATGAACTCACACACGGCTGAGAATAAATAAAAGCATCCATCTTTGTTTACGTCCACATTTTAGAATCTTGAGTGGTAATTGGTCTTGTACTTATTACCTTTCAAGCGCTCCACCAGCGCTCCACCAGCGCTGCAGCTGCACGTTGGTTTCAAGTTGCACATAAATCCTCGTGCAGAATAACCCGAAGCATTGACACAAATGCACGTGTTTTATCTCCCTGCAGAACAATACAAGCTGCTCACTGACCACATTGAGAAAATGGCAGCAGAGTGATGTTGAAGACGGCGCGGGAACTTCAAAGCCTCCACCTGGCGAGTCCGAGTGGTTTCCCTCCAACGCGACATGGCGACATAGCAGCGCCTTGATTTGGACGTTCTTGTTTTATTTGTTTGGTTTACAGAAATGTGCCGTTACTGTATCAAGATCCGTCCACGTGCACCGTGTCCGTGCACCGTGTCCCCTATGAGCAATAATGCAACACCGTCATAGCTGCAGTCGCGCCTCCACCCGTTAGCTGCTTCTACAGAAACTAGAGATGTAACGTGGGAAAACCCTGGAAAACATCTTCAGTAGCTGTTTAGTCTGTCTCCTCCTATGATTTGGAGTTATCCAGCAATATGTATGGCAATAAGGATTCGTTGTGGTGTAGTGTGATGCTACAGCTGCGTCCTGAAAGCCATTAGTTTTTTAGGCAGCTGCAGTGCAACATTGAGAATAAAACAAAAACAGCCAGTTCATCTCTGACTGGATCTGAGGAGGAACCTTGAAATTTATTGCATTAAAGTGGTAAATGACATTTCTCAGTGAAGGAACGAACACTCGGTGTTTAACGCAAAGATTTATACCCTAAACATCCACCCTGAGGGCATATGTTTGTTCAATGTCTGCAAAAAGGGAACTGTAAAATGATGACTGATGTCCGTGTGTAGCTCCCTCCAGCTGTAGCTGCTTGTGAAACTGGCTGGTCTTCATCAGCACACGTTACAGTCGCGGTGTAGTCGCTTTAAACCAGGCGCACTTCCACACTTCAGTCAATCTGATCCAGTTATTTTTATTAGCGTGAACATTCATGACGTCTCGCCTCTCCCAAGTGCCTTCCAAGGAAGTGAATATCCTCATCTCAACCACCACCGCTCTCCTCCACTGACGCCCTTCAAGGTGACTCCTTTGGCATCTTGGATTTTTTTTCCCCCATGTGGTTGAGCTTTAAAGGTAAATGTACAGTTCATATCGTGGCCTCAGCGCTCCTGCATGCTGCATGTGATAACAGCGTCAGAAAAACAGTGTAAAAAAAACAACAAAGAACTGTAAAACCTGTGTAGTTGTCGTTTCTTCATCCTGCCACTGTGAGGCAGCATTGCGTCTTTGATCAAAGCCTTTCCCCGCGTGTACACGTGGTTCTCTGGATTTCTGTACATCACAGATGAAGTGATTTCAAGTTATCATGTAAATACTGTGCAGTTCTCTGTGTGTAATTATTGTGAACGTGCAACTGTAAATGAAGAAGCAGTAGATGTAATGGTGCATCCACGAATAATGTTTGACGGCAGCTGTGACCCTGAAAGGTGGTCACACGCCCCCCGTCTGTTCCGCGTGCTCATTCAAGCGTGTGTTGTGTGATGTTATTCACTGTAAATGTAAAGTGCCCTCTTGCAGCTACATGCAGTCTTTTAACTGAGCCCTGTGTTGGTTCAAGCGAAACCTTCGACTCGTTTGTGATAGAGCCAAGTAAGAACTGCTTTTGCCCTGACGTGCCCTCGTAACGTGTTTTACACTTGTCTGACTGAAGTATTGAGCTGTGTACTGTAGTTTTTATCCGAGCATGATGCATTTGCACTACAGTTGGCCTCATCATATCTGTCTGTTGATCAATCCAAGTTGTCGGTGCAGTTGTAGAGTCCAGAAGTGTTCAGTGTTCAATAAATTCGACAAAGTCAGAACCTGCATGAGGAATTTGTGCCACTTTTTTTCATTGAACCAAGAAAATGTGAAATTGTCGCTAAATTTGTGTTTTCTGATTTGGACAGGTGAAAACCTGCACGGTTGCAAAGTACTGAATGAAAAAAAAAACTGAAACTTATTTTAGCTGTCAGGTCTCATGATTGAATTTTAAGGGAATTGAATAACTTATCCTGATGTACAGAGACATTCCTTATAAAACAACCAGCATAGATGTCAACATATTTCAGGTATTTATTTTTTTTATGTCTGTGTAAATAGCACCAGAAAGAAATGTTTAAAACTTTAAATGTGGAATGTCTGAGGTCAAACTTTACATAAATTAAGCTGCTCTGGTTGTCCTGGTTATCAACCAGTTAATTAGCTTCACAGACTTCTTGTCAGCACAAAAAAGACAATAAAGTATTTAATCCAGTAAAAGTCCTGAAAAATATAGAATACCTGCACAAGTATAAATGAGCAATTTAGTTAATGAGCTGTTGTACCGGGATGACGTGACAGGAGACAACAAGAGAGAGAGCTGACTGTCGAAGCATTGGAAAGGATTATTAGACACATAGACAGGTAAGTAAAGTTGTTGGTTGTAAAACTTGTAGTAAGTACGATGACGGTGGGAAGGTTGTAAAAGGGCAACATAGAGGTTGACCAAGAGAAAGGTCACAGGACAGAAATCTCAGAGCAATTTGGCTCCAAATTCAAAAAGGAAAAATGCACAGCCAAAGAGATAAAAAACAAACAGGAGTTTGTGACTGAAGTGTAAGAAATTATCTAATGAGATTAAAGTTGCCCCAAGGTGCTATTCACCACACGTGCACAACTGCACAAAGAGGGAAAACTCCTACTGCTCTAAAGGAACAAGAGAAAGCATTGGTGGTTCAGTGGTAGAATTCTCGCCTGCCACGCGGGAGGCCCGGGTTCGATTCCCGGCCAATGCAGGCTCCTTTTGGTTGGGAGTGATAGCCTACTGGTACAGTGGTGGGCCTGGAGGACCCACGTTCAAGTCCCTGGGCTGGTAACAATGGCAAATCACTGGGGGCCCCTGAGCAAGGCCCCACACTCCCAATTGCTCCCCGGGCGCTGATGCTGGCAGCCCACTGCTCACTTGTGGCGGAAATTTACTGGAATCCAATGAGAGAGATTTTCTCTCACACTAGTTGCTGGCTTAAAAGCAGAGGTCTTGTGAGATACATACTGACAAGAATGGAAAAAAAAAATGTTGAAGGACCATCGCACAAGAACTCTACACCACCAACAAGACAGCCTACAAAGCCCACCCCCTCCCCCATCTCGGTGCCTCAGACCACATCACTGTCATGCTAATGCCAGCATACAGGCCACTGGTTAAAGTTGTCACACCAGTCTGGAAGCAGGTCCGGGTGTGGCCAGAGGGGTCCACAGAGGCACTTCGAGACTGCTTCAACACCACAGACTGGAGCATGTTCAGAGAAGCTGCCACCACCAACAACACCACAGACCTCCAGGAGTACACGGAGTCTGTTACCGCCTACATCGCCAAATGCATCGATGATGTAACAGACTCCAAAACCATCAAAGTCAGAGCCAACCAGAAGCCGTGGATGACAAAGGAAGTCCACAGACTCCTGAGGGCTCGGAACGCTGCCTTCAGAGCTGGAGACAAAGTGGGTCTAAAGACAGCTACGACCAACCTGTCCCATGGCATCAGGGAGGCCAAGAGACGGTACTCCAGGAGGATAGCCCGCCGTTTCAGCAACAGCAGGGACACACAGAGCCTGTGGCGAGGGATTCAGACCATTACGGACTACAAGCCCCCACCGCAGACCTGTGAGAGCAGCACATCCCTGCCAAATGAGCTGAACACCTTCTTCGCCCGCTTCGAGGCACACAACACCATCACCGCACAGAAAGCACCACCCCCTCCCGGCGACCAGGTGCTGACGCTGTCACCGGACACTGTGAGGAGATCCCTCAGCAGGATCAACGCTCGCAAAGCTCCGGGTCCTGACAACATACCTGGTCGTGTACTGAGAGACTGTGCAGGAGAACTCACAGATGTCTTCACAGACATCTTTAACATGTCACTGAGTCAGGCGGTGGTTCCCACGTGCTTCAAAGCCACCAACATCCGTCCGGTCCCAAAACGGTCATCTCCCTCCTGCTCCAACGACTACCGTCCAGTCGCACTGACTCCCATCATCATGAAGTGCTTTGAACGGCTAGTCATGCATCATATCAAGGCTGCCCCCCCCCCCCTCTCTGGACCCCTACCAGTTCGCATATCGCTCCAACCGGTCCACTGACGACGCCATCTCCACTGCCCTCCACACAGCCCTCACACATATGGACAACAGAAACGCTTATGTAAGAATGCTTTTCATCGACTTCAGTTCAGCATTCAACACCATCATCCCCCAGCAGCTCATTCACAAACTGGACCAGCTGGGGATCAGCACCTCGCTGTGCAACTGGCTGTTGGACTTCCTGACTGGGAGACCACAGGCAGTACGGGTCGGCAGCAACACATCCAGCACCATCACACTGAGCACAGGGGCCCCCCAGGGATGTGTGCTGAGCCCCCTCCTCTTCACCCTGCTGACCCACGACTGCACACCAATTCACAGCTCCAACCTCTTCGTAAAGTTTGCGGACGACACGACTGTGGTGGGTCTCATCAACAACAACGATGAGTCAAACTACAGGAGCGAAGTGAGCCGCCTGGCTGAGTGGTGCAGACAACAATCTCTCCCTGAATGTGGAGAAGACCAAGGAGATTGTTGCTGACTTCAGGAGACAACACACCCAGCATGCTCCTCTGACCATCAACGGTGCTGCTGTGGAGAGGGTGAGCAGCACCAAGTTCCTGGGTGTCCACATCTCAGAGGACCTCTCCTGGACTGTTAACACCGCATCACTCGCCAAGAAGGCACAGCAGCGCCTCTACTTCCTCCGCAAACTGCGAAGAGCCAGAGCCCCGGCCCTCATCAGGTACACCTTCTACAGAGGCACCATCGAGAGCATCCTGACCAGCTGCATCACCGTGTGGTACGGAGCTGCACCGCAACCTGCCGCAAGTCTCTCCAACGCGTCGTGAGAGCAGCTGAGAAGATCGTTGGTGTCTCTCTCCCCTCACTTCAGGACATTTACAGCAGCCGTCTGACTCGCAAAGCTCTCAGCATTGTGAGAGACCCCACCCACCCGTCACACAGCCTCTTCAGTCTGCTGCCATCAGGGAGGAGGCTGCGGACCCTCCGGGCCAGAACCAGCAGACTGAGGGACAGTTTCATCCACCAGGCCGTCAGGATGCTGAACACTCTCCCTGCTCTCCCACGGTTTCCCTCCCTGCCCCCCCCCTCACTCACTCTGATCTCAGTATCTGCATCAGGCACTTTTGGCAGAACTGGACCGCCTACTTTGCACCAGGTCACTTTAATCAGACCAAAAAACTGTTGTACACTTAAACCAAACGTCATGCCATAACTTGTTTCTTTAATTTGCACTTTGTGTTTAAAATGTATTTATTGTGTAGCACCGAGGGTTTGAGAGTAACGTTTCGATTCTCTGTATGTATCTCACATGTAGTAGAATTGACAATAAACTTGACTCTGTGTCTGAATTCAGCCTGAAAGCCTGGTTCTAAACTCTACATCCTGTATTATTAGATTAGATAAAGGGAGTGGTGGCCTAGTGGCCCAATTGCCCAATTGCTCCCCGGCCGCTGGGATAGCAGCCCAAAAAACAGATAAAAAACAAACAGGAGTTTGTGACTGAAGTGTAAGAAATTATCTAATGAGATTAAGGTTGCCCCAAGGTGCTATTCATGATGTGTGCAACTGCACAAAGAGGGGAAACTCCTACTGCTCAAAAGCAACAAGGGAAAGCATTGGTGGTTCAGTGGTAGAATTCTCGCCTGCCACGCGGGAGGCCCGGGTTCGATTCCCGGCCAATGCAGGCTCCTTTTGGTTGGGAGTGATAGCCTACTGGTACAGTGGTGGGCCTGGAGGACCCACGTTCAAGTCCCTGGGCTGGTAACAATGGCAAATACTGGGGGCCCCTGAGCAAGGCCCCACACTCCCAATTGCTCCCCGGGCGCTGATGCTGGCAGCCCACTGCTCACTTGTGAAACTAGTGTGGCGGAAATTTACTGGAATCCAATGAGAGAGATTTTCTCTCACACTAGTTGCTGGGTTAAAAGCAGAGGTCTTGTGAGATACATACTGACAAGAATGGAAAAAAAAAATGTTGAAGGACCATCGCACAAGAACTGCAAGGATCATTTTATGAAGATAGAAATCTTCACCATTTATTTGCATTTTGTGTTAATGTAACTTTGTGCATCTGTTTCTTCTTGTCTCAAACTCTATGTTGTGATCCAGCTTCTTCTCATCTGTCTTCTGACATTAAAGAAAACACAAAAGCAAAAAATCTGCGACAAGAAAGATCTGCATCATTTCATTCAGTTGGTAGTTTATTGACAGTCCTTAAATGATGGTGGATAAGTGGTTAATGTCTGTCAAATATTCAACATAAAAGACAAAATAACATGATCAGAAAAATAAAATAATTAAGTTGCAAAATAAATTGGCAACTTAAATGAACAAGCTTGGACCCCTTCAGTCCATCCGGCAACAAGGGGTTGACCAAACTGCCGTACAACCGCACAGATATTCTTCTTCTTGATCTGGGAACATCCAAGAGCAGCTGGTTAGTAGACCTCAGAGATTTAAATTGAACTGTCTATATTTTTATTCATCTGCCTCTAAGTCAGATGACGTTTATTCATTTTATTTATTTATATTTTATTTAGGCAGCACGGTGGCTTAGTGGTTAGCACTGTTGCCTCACAGCAAGAAGGTTCCCGGTTCAATTCCCGGCCCGGTGGGTCTTTCTGTGTGGAGTTTGCATGTTCTCCCCGTGCTTGCGTGGGTTTCCTCCGGGTACTCCGGCTTCCTCCCACAGTCCAAAAACATGCAGTGTAGGTTAATTGATCATTGTAAATTCTCCCTAGGTGTGAATGTGAATGTGAGTGTGATTGGTTGTTTGTATGTGGCCCTGGATAGACTGGCGACCTGTCCAGGGTGTACCCCTGCCTTTCGCCTGATATGCGTCGGGATAGGCTCCGACAGACCCCCGTGACCCGGAAACGGATAAAGCGGGTATAGATAATGGATGGATGGATATTTTATTTAGATTCGTGTGATTTTTAAAAAATGGACAGCAGGAACAAACCCTGAGAGCAAAGACAATTACTTTATTTATTTATTTATTTATTTATTTATTTATTTATTTATTTATTTATTTATTATTTGTTTATTTGTTTATTTTTTTAATTCAATCAACGTGCATAGATATGAATGTTTCAGTGTTGTAAATATGGTTTTTAATATATTTGTAATTCAGAAATGATCATGGTCTATAGCTTATGCTTTGTTTTTTTGTCTTTTTCTGTTATTCCTTGATTTTTTGTGCTACATGATTTTAGGTTTTCTCTTCATGTCCTCTTTTATTTTGAAACCGTTTCCTCCTCTGTAGATTGTGCGGCTTTGCTTCCATCCCCGTTTCCCAGCAGGTGTCCCTGAATGCAGCACACTTGGATCATTCTCCTCATGGCTTCACTCAGGTTTCCTTTGTTCGTTACTGAATCCTCATCTTTGATTTCTGTTGTGTGTGATTTTTCTTTTTTTTTTTTGGCAAGTTTACTTTTGCTCCTTTTACAATGCACTCTGTGTTTTGAGATTTCTCTTTTGAACTGTCTTCATCTGCATGATTTTAGTTTTATTGCTGAAAATTATTTAAGTCTGACAGCTCAGTTTGAACCTGCAAATGGGTCAAAACCTGTTTGAATGTGCAGTTCAGACTGATACTATGGACACATTTTATTTATTTCTACATCAATACACAGTCATTTTGTATTGTATACTACATTCAGGAGGAATAACTTGAAGTAATTATTTCGTCTTTGACTTTATCAGTCACTCACATCTTTGTGGAGGATTTCTGGCTCATTCTTGGCATAATCACTTCAGTTTGTTGAGGGTTGTTTTCATTTGCTTATTGCCAGCTCTCCTTATTGCCCAGATGAAGTGGCTACAAAACAGCTACGTATCATGATAACTCCACCACCGTGCCTAACAGTGGCTTTGAGCTGCTCCTGCTGGAAAGCTGTTTTTGTTTTTTGCCAAACATGACACTGGTCATTAAGGCTAAACAATTCCTTTTTGTCTAATCTGTCCAAACAACATTGTTCCAGAAGCCCTCTGGTTTTGTTTAGAAGAAATTTGTAAACCTCAGCTGCATTTCTGTGTTCTTACACAAGAGACTTCCACCTTCCAAACAGTCTGTACTTGGACTACTTGGACTTCAAAGTTTAACATGCTCACTGCTGAAGATCTAAGTTAGTTTTACTATTATTATTATTGTTATTATTGTTTTGAGTTTTGCACATTCTGATCTTGGGGTAGATGTTCACCCCTGGAAAGAATAATGCTTCTTACTGCAGAATGGTGAACTCCAAATTGTTTGGAAATGATTTAATAACCCTCTCTAGATTGAATGGCAGAGTGTGTCCAAGCTTCTGACTGGTGTCTGTCTGTCTGTCTACCTTCTCCATCTTGCGGGCGATGGCGTCATTCTCATTGTTGTGAAGGAGACAAAAAATGTTCAGCTTGCTTTTAGTAACTCCAAATAATTGTGTGTGTGTGTGTGTGTGTGTGTGTGTGTGTGTGTGTGTGTGTGTGTGTGTGTGTGTGTGTGTGTGTGTGTGTGTGTGTGTGTGTGTGAACACTGGCAGTAGGACACAGCAGCGGGATTACCACCCTCGAACCGAGACCACCCGGACTTTAACACTTAATCCAAGAGGAAGTGCAGCTGCATTACAAGGCTCACTTGTGTGTGTGTGTGTGTGTGTGTGTGTGTGTGTGTGTGTGTGTGTGTGTGTGTGTGTGTGTGTGTGTGCGTGCACACATAAACACAAACTACAGACACAAATGGCTGTGTAACGCAGGGTTTGTGCAGCAGAGGAGTTTGTGTTCTCACAAACTTCCACACACTTCGTTCGGGCACTTAAACTAAAACAAACCAGTTAAGATTTATGCTGCGCAGCTGTTCTCTACAAACCCAACATGTTTGCTGAATGCGATATTTCACGAGGGACTGTGAATGCATCATAGTTCTGTTTGTATGTGGAGTGTCAGCATACATCAGCGCAGTCTGTTATGAGGAGAAAAAAAAAGAGTTCTGGACCTCGAGTCACCTGATGTTGAGCAGCTGTAAACCCTAACAACAAATCAGAGATACAAAACTTGGAAAAAGTGCAACCAGTTGATGATTATGTTTTGGATTAGACATAATTTGTTTGAGATGTTGCTGCACAGAAAAAGAAACCATTACGTATGGGGGCATTTAAGCGGAACAAAACATGTACCTGTAACCTACTCACCTGTGTAATCTTGTAACAGAGACAGAGCACAGGTAGGTTGCACTGGACTGGAAAGCAATTTATAGTTTTTATTGATTTTGTATTGCATGAAGACACCGAATTATCATCTTGCAACAAGAAGAAAAAACAGTATAAAGCTGCTGTGTTGTTAGATGAATGACCAACTGCGTGAAAACATCCAGAGCATTCTTTTTCTTTTTCTTTTTCTTTTTATTTAAAAAGTGAGAAAAAAGTATTTTGAGACATAACACAAAATCTAGATGTGAGCCTTGACAACCCTGTCCACATGTACAGAGATTCATTTACGATATTTAGCAATCAAAAAAAAAGTTTGACTAGGATTTACATCAGCGTCCGACAGCGTGTTCGACTGCAAGAGGCCGGACCGCGAATACAGTTTGGTTCGCTGATTGTGTGAAAATGCTCATAAAATGCTAATGCTGTATTTATTTACAGTTTTGGGGAGAAAAAGAATCCCCCAAAAGTGACTAAATGAACTGAACTGACACATCTCTGCATGTTTTTAGGGCCGGTTTCGGGTCAGATGAGACAAGCGGGTCCCAACATAACAGCATTTAATGTGGTTGTTCTGTGTCCTTTTATAATCACACGATAAAAGATAAATAGATGTTGAATATCAGACAGAAATCAGACGTTCAGACAAAATTTGACAGAATGTTTTAATGTAACATTTTTCTTCCTTATCCTGTTTGGATCTCAGCAGCTGTATAAAAAGAAATGGTCCATTTTAACATCAAATTATAGTTTGCGGGTTAAATTGAAATGGGTCACTGCTTTTATTTTTTTTCCTAAAATTTGAATTTGAATGAAATGAACAGAACCTGGTACTTCCTTGGTAAAATCATGAAAATGTTCTTTTTAAAGATGATATTAGTGGTTGTAACTCCCATGTCTCCCGGTAACTTTATGTGACACTATGGTCTCCTGACTTCTAACTCAGACCAATCAAAAGTGTTTTCTTTTAAAACACCGACAAGCATGAAAACAGGAGTGGGAGCACATTTAGAGTTCATTTTAAAAGCTATGGTCCTCTAAGCTGTTTTGACCCATTTGAGCTCACGGCCCAGTCTACCAGATTTGACCTGGTCTTTGTGACTGACTTCCCTTGAAGGGATCTAAACTCAGTCTAAACTCTGAAGAGCCTGCATCCCTCGCCGTCGTGTTGCACGACTGCGTCGTGCTCGCCGAGGTCTGGCATTAATTAGCTGGAGCAGGGTGCTCATGGTGTGACACTGCTGACGGGCCTTTCACAGCTCATTACACGGCATCCAATCAGAGCGCAGCCTGTGCGGCTGCTGTTTATTTATGCACAGAGCTGGAAATAGCAGAGAGCAGGGACCCAGACTCAAACACGGGAACACCTCGGCACATTGGTATGATCGTCACCCCCCTCTTACTGATGCATATATATATAACATGAGCACACAGACACAGAAACTTGCATTTGCATTGCGTTTTATTTTGTTTCTCCTTGGAGGATTTCCCTAAAACAGAAAATGTAGTAGGAAAAGATTTAAGAACCTCCCTATGTTTTTCTGTTGTATTTCCTGTCCTTATTACATATAAAAGTTTATGCAGTTTGTCCAGTACAGTATGAGAATTTCCCCTGAGCTCCTCACCTGGTCATTAAACTTCTGTTTTTGTTATTTAGTTTTTTATTTTATTTTTTCTGCAGTCTGTAGACAACATGAGGCCATTAGCAACACTGAAGGAACTGCAGGAGTTTCTGGCAGGTTCTGGTCTGTGGCTGGGGAGTAGGGTGGCAAGGCGGGAATTATTTGTTACAAAACAGAACACGCAGGCCCATCTGAATAATACCTGACAATTCGTTTAGTCACCTTAAACCATGTTGGAAAACATCTCATAATCTGACAAGACAAAAGTTGAAGTTCTAATAGGGGTGTTTGGTATAGATCCACAGTATCCATGAACGCCATAACAACAGTGAAGCATGGAGGGGGTAGCGTCATGCTGTGTGGCTGGTTTCCTTCAGCACGCTTCTCAACATACGTAGCAGAATGAATAGATCTTTTTTGATGCAAATCTTTCTGTGCTTTGTCAAAAAACTGAAAACGAAGAGTGAGTTCACATTCCAGCATGACAATAACCTGAACGCACTTCAAAATCTACAGAGACACAGCTTCACAAAAGGGAAATCAACGTCTTGGAGTGGCCGGGTCAGAGCCCAGACCTCAGTCCCATGGAAAACTCTGCTGTTTAAGGCCGTCCTCAGTAGCGTTTCTCTACCCACCAACATTTGCAGCTTCTCTGGGGTGGCGTGGGAGCGATTAGTACCTTCACTGTGCAGAATGGACTGTTTCCTGTTTAAAGGAGGCATCATCGTCCTGCAAAATGATGTCATGATTAAGAGATCTACTTCCAGTTTTTAGAGTGAGAAATGTGTCCGGGATTTGAATATACACCTGTACATTAAAATGTAGAGTTGTGGAGTTACTGTAAGGCTGACAACCACTCCTGGTTTCTGACCTGAGGTGCATCTTCGTATGTTTAACCGTGGACATGTTGACAACAGTCAACTTTATATGTTTGTCATGATTTTTCGCTGAACATCTCGTCCATCCAGAGTCCATGTAACCTGTAAATTTTTTTTTTCCCCTTTCCCTTTATTGTTGTCAGTATGTATCTCACCCATCAATTGGGAGTGTGGGGCCTTGCTCAGGGGCCCCCAGTATTTGCCATTGTTACCAGCCCAGGGACTTGAACGTGGGTCCTCCAGGCCCACCACTGTACCAGTAGGCTATCACTCCCAACCAAAAGGAGCCTGCATTGGCCGGGAATCGAACCCGGGCCTCCCGCGTGGCAGGCGAGAATTCTACCACTGAACCACCAATGCTTTCCCTTGTTGCTTTTGAGCAGTAGTACTTTCCCCTCTTTGTGCAGTTGCACACATCATGAATAGCACCTTGGGGCAACCTTAATCTCATTAGATAATTTCTTACACTTCAGTCACAAACTCCTGTTTGTTTTTTATCTGTTTTTTGGGCTGCCATCCCAGCGGCCGGGGAGCAATTGGGCAATTGGGCCACTAGGCCACCACTCCCTTTATCTAATCTAATAATACAGGATGTAGAGTTTAGAACCAGGCTTTCAGGCTGAATTCAGACTCAGAGTCAAGTTTATTGTCAATTCTACTACATGTGAGATACATACAGAGAATCGAAACGTTACTCTCAAACCCTCGGTGCTACACAATAAATACATTTTAAACACAAAGTGCAAATTAAAGAAACAAGTTATGGCATGACGTTTGGTTTAAGTGTACAACAGTTTTTTGGTCTGATTAAAGTGACCTGGTGCAAAGTAGGCGGTCCAGTTCTGCCAAAAGTGCCTGATGCAGATACTGAGATCAGAGTGAGTGAGGGGGGGGGGCAGGGAGGGAAACCGTGGGAGAGCAGGGAGAGTGTTCAGCATCCTGACGGCCTGGTGGATGAAACTGTCCCTCAGTCTGCTGGTTCTGGCCCGGAGGGTCCGCAGCCTCCTCCCTGATGGCAGCAGACTGAAGAGGCTGTGTGACGGGTGGGTGGAGTCTCTCACAATGCTGAGGGCTTTGCGAGTCAGACGGCTGCTGTAAATGTCCTGAAGTGAGGGGAGAGAGACACCAACGATCTTCTCAGCTGCTCTCACGACGCGTTGGAGAGACTTGCGGCAGGTTGCGGTGCAGCTCCGTACCACACGGTGATGCAGCTGGTCAGGATGCTCTCGATGGTGCCTCTGTAGAAGGTGTACCTAATGGGGGCCGGGGCCTTGGCTCTTCGCAGTTTGCGGAGGAAGTAGAGGCGCTGCTGTGCCTTCTTGGCGAGTGATGCGGTGTTAACAGTCCAGGAGAGGTCCTCTGAGATGTGGACACCCAGGAACTTGGTGCTGCTCACCCTCTCCACAGCAGCACCGTTGATGGTCAGAGGAGCATGCTGGGTGTGTTGTCTCCTGAAGTCAGCAACAATCTCCTTGGTCTTCTCCACATTCAGGGAGAGATTGTTGTCGCTGCACCACTCAGCCAGGCGACTCACTTCGCTCCTGTAGTTTGACTCATCGTTGTTGTTGATGAGACCCACCACAGTCGTGTCGTCCGCAAACTTTACGAAGAGGTTGGAGCTGTGCATCGGTGTGCAGTCGTGGGTCAGCAGGGAGAAGAGGAGGGGGCTCAGCACACATCCCTGGGGGGCCCCTGTGTTCAGTGTGATGGTGCTGGATGTGTTGCTGCCGACCCGTACTGCCTGTGGTCTCCCAGTCAGGAAGTCCAACAGCCAGTTGCACATTGAGGTGCTGATCCCCAGCTGGTCCAGTTTGTGAACGAGCTGCTGGGGGATGATGGTGTTGAATGCTGAACTGAAGTCGATGAAAAGCATTCTCACATAAGCGTTTCTGGTGTCCGTATGTGTGAGGGCTGTGTGGAGGGCAGTGGAGATGGCGTCGTCAGTGGACCGGTTGGAGCGATATGCGAACTGGTAGGGGTCCAGAGAGGGGGGGAGAGCAGCCTTGATGTGATGCATGACTAGCTGTTCAAAGCACTTCATGATGATGGGAGTCAGTGCAACTGGACGGTAGTCGTTGGAGCAGGAGGGAGATGACCGTTTTGGGACCGGACGGATGTTGGTGGCTTTGAAGCATGTGGGACCCACCGCCTGACTCAGTGACATGTTAAAGATGTCTGTGAAGACATCCGTGAGTTCTCCTGCACAGTCTCTCAGTACACGACCAGGTATGTTGTCAGGACCTGGAGCTTTGCGAGCGTTGATCCTGCTGAGGGATCTCCTCACAATGTCCGGTGACAGCGTCAGCACCTGGTCGCCGGGAGGGGGTGGTGCTTTCTGTGCGGCGATGGTTTTGTGTGCCTCGAAGCAGGCGAAGAAGGTGTTCAGCTCATTTAGCAGGGATGTGCTGCCCTCACAGGTCTGCGGTGGGGGCTTGTAGTCCGTAATGGTCTGAATCCCTCGCCACAGGCTCCTTGTGTCCCTGCTGTCGCTGAAACGGCGGGCTATCCTCCTGGAGTACCGTCTCTTGGCCTCCCTGATGCCATGGGACAGGTTGGTCGTAGCTGTCTTTAGACCCACTTTGTCTCCAGCTCTGAAGGCAGCGTTCCGAGCCTTTACGAGTCTGTAGACTTCCTTTGTCATCCACGGCTTCTGGTTGGCTCTGACTTTGATGGTTTTGGAGTCTGTTACATCATCGATGCATTTGGCGATGTAGGCGGTAACAGACTCCGTGTACTCCTGGAGGTCTGTGGTGTTGAAGCAGTCTTGAAGTGCCTCTGTGGACCCCTCTGGCCACACCCGGACCTGCTTCCAGACTGGTGTGACAACTTTAACCAGTGGCCTGTATGCTGGCATTAGCATGACAGTGATGTGGTCTGAGGCACCGAGATGGGGGAGGGGGTGGGCTTTGTAGGCTGCCTTGTTGGTGGTGTAGAGTTCTTGTGCGATGGTCCTTCAACATTTTTTTTTTCCATTCTTGTCAGTATGTATCTCACAAGACCTCTGCTTTTAAGCCAGCAACTAGTGTGAGAGAAAATCTCTCTCATTGGATTCCAGTAAATTTCCGCCACAAGTGAGCAGTGGGCTGCCAGCATCAGCGCCCGGGGAGCAATTGGGAGTGTGGGGCCTTGCTCAGGGGCCCCCAGTGATTTGCCATTGTTGCCAGCCCAGGGACTTGAACGTGGGTCCTCCAGGCCCAGCACTGTAACCCGTAGGCTATCACTCCCAACCAAAAGGAGCCTGCATTGGCCGGGAATCGAACCCGGGCCTCCCGCGTGGCAGGCGAGAATTCTACCACTGAACCACCAATGCTTTCCCTTGTTGCTTTAGAGCAGTAGTACTTTCCCCTCTTTGTGCAGTTGCACACATCATGAATAGCACCTTGGGGCAACCTTAATCTCATTAGATAATTTCTTACACTTCAGTCACAAACTCCTGTTTGTTTTTTATCTGTTTTTTGGGCTGCCATCCCAGCGGCCGGGGAGCAATTGGGCAATTGGGCCACTAGGCCACCACTCCCTTTATCTAATCTAATAATACAGGATGTAGAGTTTAGAACCAGGCTTTCAGGCTGAATTATTTTGTTGATGTTGTGTGACTATAGTCCCAGTGTTTGTTGAAATGCAGTAAATGAAGTCCCTTTTTTCTGTGCCAGAGGACCCCAAATCTTTGCTGTGTGCCCCCCTAATTTTCAAACCAAAGTTAAACCCATGGCAGTGGGTTTGGTATCCCCATGGCATCCTGGGTCGACCTGCTGTCTTAGTATGCAGGTTGGTGAGGGTCAAACATGGGTGAGAGGCTTTAGACAATGAGCTTCTAAAAGCTCTTCTAAACGAACCAACATCTGAAATATGACGGTTTCCTAAAACTGACATGCCATCCTTGTACCTATATAGTTTTAGCTGGAAGCACGACAGCAGACCGCGCTGAGGTGCTTCCAGATGTGCACAGTTTGACTTTTTGCCTCACAGCTAGAGATTTCCTGGTTTGAACCTCAGCTGTGGTCTCCCTGTGTGGGTTTTCTCCGAGTACTCCGGTTTCCGCCCACAGTCCCACTGGTACCTCCTTCCGCTGTCACCTTGTTATAAGTCCCTTCTGGTCATGCTTTTGCGTCCCGGTTTCTGTAATATTCTGTTCTTCTGTCTTTGAAAGCACTTCTTCCATTGTGCGTTTCCGTTGATGCTGCTTTCTGTTTACCTGTTCACACGTGTTTTGAGTTCTGTTGATTTGACCGCCGCTCTTTCTACTTTTCACACCAAACACCTGTTTAACATTAGTCATCACCTCACTATTATTTGACACGTAATCGTTGTCATTTTGTTTCCTGATCTGCTCACTTCCACTCAGCGGGATCCATTTTTCCCATTTGGACTTTTCTATGGGGGGGGCAGAAAAGACTTCCATTCTTTAAATAAGTTTAGTGAAGTTTATTTTGGTATTTAATTGAGCTGGTTTTATCTTCACTGTACCACAACTCATGACTCTTCTGGCTACATCTTAATGTAAATCAGAGACTTTGTTGGGTAAATAAATCCAACCACAGCACTCACGTTACCTGCTGCGGGAAAGAACTACGACATTACAGAGGACCTGTTGCAAGATGATTCAGAGTGAAGAAATACTCAAGCACCCCACCAGTGGTGGTTGCTGCCCCTCCACAGGCTTCCCAGTACTTTTCAATCCGAAGAAAACTAACTCACTGGGAAGTGGGGAACACAATCTTATTGGAGGACCCCTCTGACTTCTGCTCCTGTTGATTGAACTGTACATCTCTTCATACGTTTGTTTGTGCCTGCGTTACAGTTCTGGAGGACATCAGGATGTATGGAACTTCAAGAAACCTTGTTTGATTAGCAGCGAATTTAGTCTGATCCAAGCTCATCAGTCGTCATCACAGCAGCGCCCTCCCCCCTCGGTACAGAGTGCATATTTGGACAAGTGTGGGCGGTTTATGTAGGGAGTGAAAAAATATAATAAACACTCAGATTAAAACTCTGTTTGAAATGGCGAGCAGTCAGTACACTGGAATTTAACGCGTTATAGGTTTGGAGGTGAAACAGATATGATGACACTTCCTAGTGTAACAGGCATCACTGACCTACCTGCTCAGTCACCACGGCAACGTCTGAAGTCAGCTGAAAAGGTTAATCTAGACTCATCTCCAAGAAATTCCACTCAGACACCATGAAGCACCTCGTGGACTCTTCTTTTTTGAAGTGCAACATGCAGCTCTTCATCCCAACACAGGAAGTTTTGTGGAGGAAGATGAAGCTGAAACTAGATCTTCAAAAAAATACATTAATAAATAACAGTGAAAGCTTTACCTAAAACGTTCTTTGTTTTTTTTTAATGTCAGCAGTAGCTATGTTTTTCTGAGAAAACTCGATGGTCTCCAGGTGTTCTCACCTGGTGTTGCTGCTGTCACTATCACTGACCTTCACCCACTGTATAAAATCAGCAAAATTAGAAGCAAGAATAGAATCATCAAACAGTATTTACAGTCAGGACTCCTGTTTTCTTTTTGAATTTGAGATTTCATGAAGTGCTAAGTCTTCCAGTTGGTGAAAAGTCTAGACTGCAGGTGATTCATCACCTGGATTCTTGGTGATCCAGAATGAAAGTTTAATATCGTCTTACAATGTCTTCCCTGAAGAAGTCATTTCCTGGATGGAAGTAGATGATGTTCTAAAACCTGCATTTAACTTTCAGCATTCGCATTTCCTTTCCAGACATGCAAGCTGCTTATTCTATAGGCACTAATGCAGCCCCATCCAATCAGAGATGCAGGTACTGATGACAAACCAGATGGTTCCTCTCCTCTTTAGTACAACCTGCACTTGTAGATGGCATAGAATAGTATTTTTAGACAGTAATTCTTTTTTAAATGCAGTGCCAACTAAAGATAACAAGTATCCAGTGATATATTTCAGCTTTGTTTATCTGCTATACATGTTGAGATATTCAAAGTCTTTGCAATGTTATGCTGAAGAACATTAATGTGAAATAATTTCAACATTTGTAGATGCAATCTTCCACACACTGGTGAGGCATTTTTATTCTGAGAGACTCTCTAAGACCTTGTTTCCATTAACAGGGGCCTTGGTCCCTTAAAAGCAAACAGAAATGTTCTAGTTTGCTTTCCTTGTTCTTTATTGTCTTCTACATTTCTTCTATTTATTGGCAGTTGGCAAACAGCAAAAGTGGTTTTATCCCCACCAAATGGTATGGAGCGGTAGTTCGTCAAATCAAGTTTAATTAGTTAATGGTTAGTAGTTTTATAAGTCAATTAATCTTACCAGGTCCTAGACTGTAGAGGATAAAGACGGACACGCTACAGTTTGTGAGAGTGAATGGTTTAGTGTTTTACCAGGTGGTCAACAGCACAGGAGCACCACAGGGGACTGTACTCTCACCACTTCTCTTCACTCTTTACACCTCAGACATCCAGTACATGTCTGAGTCCTGTGACCTGCAGAAATATTCAGATGACTGTTGCGGGATGTATTAGTGGTGGACAAGAGAGTACAGAGAAGTAGTGGATCACTTTATGGAATAGTGTGGGAGCAATCATCTCATATAAAATGTGAACTAGACAAAGGAGATTATTGTGGCTCTAAGGAGGACCCCCATAAGTAAAAGACTGTGTCAAACTCCTTGAGAAGAAGTGGAGGTGGTGAGGAATAAATACAATAAATACTGTAATTGTAAGTTCAATCTCAATAGAAACTGAAGTGAGTTTATAAAGAGGGCTGGCTCTGTTCTGGAGCCTCTAGGGCTGATTTTGCAAAGAAGGGTGCTTCATAAAATGAAAAACATAACGGTCATCCCTTAGATCCTCTTCACCAGACAGTGATTCAACCGTGATTCACAGCAGTTCAGATCCACTGCAACACAGACCTCTACAGCAGATCCTTCCTGCCCACAGCAATAACATGAATTTCAACATTTCTAAATTAATTTTCCTTTTGGGCTTCACAGCTTTCTGTCTTATCATGAGAAGTCTTGAAGTCATGGTGGCGCTCACAAAAAATTAACAATCGCTTACAGGGGATCACACATAAACACAATCTGACATTGATCTGGTCCCCCAACGACCCTCTTTAGTCTCCAAACGGGTGATAAGTGACACGGGAAATGCTGTAAAATCACAAAGTAAACAGTAGTTGTTTATTTGAAAAGGAAAGACTCACGTAAAGAGTGATATAAGGTGTATGAAGGTTTGTTGCCAAGGTTACTGCTTCCACTTTGTTGTCATGTCTGAACTGAAAGTTAATGTTTTGTGGCTTTTTCTTTTGACTCCAAAGAGAAATTAGAAAATCAGAGACAAAGTAATTTACCAGATGTTTCATGGTGGTTACATCTCAAACCACACAACAGCTCATCCACAACTCTTTACAAGCCAGTGGGAAGCTTCTGCAAATGCAGACTTTGTGTGAAAGTCTGCGTAACCTCAGCGTGGATGTATTGTAACTGGCCGCTGTCTGTAACTTTGTCTGTAAGGTTCCAGCCCACAAAAATCCACTTCAGCAACATAAGAAACCATTTCAGAAAGAATTTAGTTGCAAAAAATGAAGAGGGTGTGTATTAATTTTCTAAACAGTGCTAAAGACAAAACAACCACAGGGGGGGACACACTGAGAACAAAATTAAAGAGAAAAGGATACAAAATGACCACAAACAGACAGAATCTTCTACAAATGACTGTGTAGAAATGCAAAGCAATCACAACGAAACACCAAACAAAAACACTGAGTTGCAGAATGATGTAAAACATCTGTAAGCTACGTGGCCCAGCTGTGTGGTTTGTGGCGGTCTTGTCTCACTCAGTCTTCTTCTCAGGAGGAGGTTGAGCATGTTGAGTCCAGGGGCCCATTGTTTCATGATTTCAGTACTAATGGCAGCTGAAGAAACTTAAAACAAGCAAAGATTATGATAAACCACATGCAGGGGAAACAGATGTCTCTCTGATGAGGCAGGACTGTGTCTGCCTTCGTCCAGCAGGCTGCAGCTCTGAGGAAAGGCCCTGAAACAGAGCCGCTCCAAACAACACTGTTGCATGTTAAAGATCTGCAACCATGAACCATCAGCGAGGTTTATTTTCTCCCACAACAAATAAGACTGAGAGGATTTCCTTTTTGTCTGAGCGGCATTCTCAGGAGGATCTCTTACTGTTCAAACACTCACAGAGGCCACCAGATAACCACCATTTACTCATTGACTTTGCTTTTGGGAGATTTTGGACACTATTAGAGGGTGAAGAGCCAGTGGAGCCAGTCACAGAGGTTATTGTTGAAATGCAGCCTGATCCCAAAGAGACTGAGGATCAAGTCTCCCATCGCCATCTTTTCCCTCTCAGCTTTTCATCATGTTTTATTTACACGTCTCGCCAAAAGAATCCTATACACAGGAAATGCTTGTGATTGTGAGTCGCTCTCCTCAAATGTGGGTGAGTTTATTTATTTCAAACAAACATTCCTGATTTGCACGGCGTCGTTGGCGGAGCGCGAGTGTGTGCTGCGGGCCTATATTTAGAGCCGGCTGTGCTCTGTTTGTAATGATGCTGTCAGCATGGCTCTCTGATTTCATGCAGGTGTCATTCTGTCACAGGTCAGACCTCGGAAAGGCTCGTTTAAGGTTTCTTATGAACTTCTTTGTGAGGTGTGGGTCCTCATTTGCAGCTTGAACTTTTTCAGTGGTGTTGATGTCATAGTTCGGAGGTTTAATCAGAGTTACAATGTAACTGCTCGATGGGGGACGGGCGTGATGCATCTGAATGTCTTTCAGAATTTTCCGTGCCTCCTTAAGGAAAGATCTTTCACATGAGGACTGAACACAATAATGTTCTTTTGACCCAGAACGTCCACATTGTTGTTTTGGAGAGATGTGAGAGATTGGACTTTAGGTTTACCACAAAACACCATCAGCAATTTGTATCTTCCTGTACCTTCTGCTTTCTAAATCAAGCCTCGGTAATGTGTGCAGAACGTGGTTAGTAAATAGTCTTGAACGTCTCTGGAAAAGAACTGGCCTTAAAGGCAGCAAATGTTGTTCTAAAGTCTCCATGTACTTTTCAGCATCAGTGCTGCTGTCACAGATGTCTACATAGCTGTTGACTGATACAATCCCACAGCATCAAAGAGCCTGGCTTTTGGATTAGTTTCTGATAGCAACATCTGGGTGATCTTTGTTATTTTATTTTATCTTTTTTTGTGTGTCTGGTACCCCAACAGCTGCCAGTCGTGTGCTAATCAGACACTTAGTTACCGCAGTCTGTCTTCTACAGATTTGCAGTCACGGTTTGCAGGACGATATAGCTGATGGCTCTTTGCAACACGTGCAATGGAACCTCAAAATGTGGAGGAACGTAATGTTTAGCGATGAGTCCAGATTCTGCATATGGCAGTTCGATTGTAGGGTCACAGTGTGGAGAAGACCTGAAGACTGCTATAATGATTGCTGCACCCATAGAGTAACATCTTTGGCTGGATGCAGTGTGCTGGTGTGGGGCGGCATCTCCCTCACTGGAAAAATGAGGCTTGTCATCGTTGGAGACAGTCTCAGTGCAGAGAGATATGGAGATGAGATTCTCCAACCAGTGGCAATCTCATATCTCCACAGTTTCTGACTGAACTTTACCCTGATGATGACAACGCTAAGGAATTAGAGGCCATCCAGCAGTGGGACCAGGCTGGTGACCAGCAGGAGGAGGAGATGCCGGGCTGCTGTGGCAGTGTATGGTTCTTCCACACGCTACTGGGGCTCCTGTTAAAATGGAAAAATTGTGAAATTGCCAATATATTGTTTTTTCAAACTTCAATCATCCAATCCACCGAACGCCAAACAAGAGTCAAAGTTGTTTGGCATTGGCAGAGAAGATTTGGCAAATTTTTCATGGGTGTAACCCACATACTCAGCTCTGCTGCTTTATCCTACAAACGCATGTTTCTTGCAAATGTGGCACCATTTAAAGAAATAAACAAGTTTTCCAACAATATAAGATATTTTGCCAAGAAGCATTGTTACAACAAAGAAATAGTCTAGCAAACTGTCCTCAACAAAATGTCCTTACAAATATATATATATATATATATATATATATATATATATATATATATATATATATATATATATACTTACACCTACAGTTATGTAAAAATACTAATAACTTGTAATTATGTACCATTACGCAATTATTAGTTGTAGTCGGCTCTGTTCTGACCTCTGCAGAATATTTCAGCCTTTCACGTAGATGGTAAAAAGCCAGAGATACAGTATCAGGATCACGCTGCTGATGAACCATAAGAAACTGGAGAACACAACACACAGCTTCCCATCTTTACTGAGGTACAACCACAGCCTCTCTGGACACTCTGGGGCTGAGCTGTACCTGTAGCATGGGTTTTAGTTTGGTTTTACTCATAACACACTTTTTTTCTATATTTATACTGGATTGAGTGTTTTCCTTTGTGCAAATAAACCTTGCAGAAAGGACACTTGTGCATTTACGCCATGTTTAAATAACACTTTATGGGGGACATCTGACAAATTTCACTTTGCTTACGGTCCAAACTGCAGAGTAGAAAGCGACTTTTTAGAAGAGAGGCAGCATCACAGATGTTGATCTCAGCCGTGGCTCCTCCAGAGTCGAACACAAATCATAGTGCATATTTTAGAAACAGTGATTTATTTATTCACTAGGGGGGAAAAAATCCCAGAATGCATTGCTGGGGAGTTTAAGCCCCCTCGTTTCTCTCCCATCATTACTTTCTCGAGTCACCTCTGCTAGTATCTCCATATCATCATTGTTGTAGTTTGCTGTTGTGTATTCAGTTGACACACGAGATAACCTGGGTGTGAGTCTCTGTCTGGCTTTTACCCAAATAGGATGGAAGACCTCGACAGTTAGATGATACTTCCTACATGTAATCAAATATTCCTTCAAATGAATTTGAAACTGGTATTTGACCCCCCCCCCCCCAAAAAAAAAAAAAAAAAACAAACAAAACTCCTTGATGCTGGTATTAACACAGGAACAGAAGTCAGGCCTCAGTCAAATTTAGAAGCACATAAAAATAACAAACAAATGAGGCATGTTTATGAAGATTATTTGACCTCAACGTGGCCTGGCTTTGGTAAACCACCTCACATCTGATACACAGCAAACAACAGTCTGGCTGATTGCATGTTTATTGTGGATGCTTTTTAATTCAATGGTTATTTATGACAACCGTATCGTTAATATATTCACAGAAATGTGCAGATTTACAAATGGTATGGGTATAGAACACTTTGACATAGTTTGTGATGTTATATTACTCAGATGCAGCACAATCTTTTTGGGTTTTTTTTTTTAAGAAGCATTGCTAATGGACATAAAACATCATACGGAGTGAGTTGACAGCTGAGCTCGGGAACAGTTGTCTTGTTTGCCATCGTGTGAATTATTGAAGACTCTGAGCACGACCTTCATTGGCACAGAAGTGCATTGTGTTATCCTCTTCAGAAGCCCTGTGTGAAGTCCTCAGAGGGAGCTGACACCACAGCTGCACATGGCACAGTAAACCCAGACCAGCGATCTTCAGATGGGAGCGCAGCTGTCTTGCCATTTCTAATGATCTCTCCAGAAGGTTTCCTCTAAGACGCACACAGAAAACACATCCTCTGGAGTCGAAACATATCAAACTGCTTCAGGATGTCTGCTTTTATTTATTGATTTTCTTTTTAATCTATGGCTTTGACTCAATAAATCATGCATAAAGCCTCAGTTACCAAGCTGCACTTTATTTTGTAACAATATGGATGAATTCAAATCAAAAGCAGAGTTGACCATGCAGCATGTTCTGGTTATATTACTTAGTACAAAGCTTCATTTTCGTATTGTAAAATAACTCCATGCCCAGACATGACAACGAGGATTCTCTGTTAAATTACAAAAATGTGTTAAACGTTAAATCACCTTGAATGAGTCAATAAATCGTGTATTAGACTAGCCTATATATGTGACTTCTCCTAAACATTTGCGTGGAAGTAAAAGCATCATTGGATACTTTCTGCTTATTGTTATTTTGAGCATAATTTGCAAAGCCGTGTACTCTGGAGAGTTCCTCCTCACGCATGCGTAAAGATGAACAGGCTCCCTGTTTCTCCGTGCTGTGAGAATCTGAACGCTCGTACGCGTCCGCGTGTGTTTGGAAATAATTCTCCTCATTGCGCTCATTTAAAATGCACCACGTTGTCCGGGCAGGTGAGTGACAGGTACGAGCGGAAGGGGAATCCCAGCTGGTACAGGTGATGCTGCCGGGCCCCGAGGACCAGAGACGAGCTGAAGGCTGGAGTCTCCTCCGACGGGTCCACGATGCTGCCGCGCGGCGCGTCTTCGCTTTTCGATAAGATGCTCTCGATTGTAAAACCTTTCGACTTGTCCGTTCTCGGAACATTTCCCTTCGGCTTCTCGTGCTCCAGAGCGGCCAGGTTTGTGTTCCCAGCGCAGAGCGGACCTCTATCCCTGTCTCCGAAAGGCGCGCCGTCCATCCACAGCGGGGAAAGACTCGCAGGGGGACACGGCGCAGGCTGAGGGTGGTCCGACGTCCTTCCCGCGGGCACCTCCCGGTTTGGAGACACTTTGTGTCTCTGAGTCGGGGGGCTCGGATGTTGGTTGAACTCGACAAGAACCGCCTTTGCGTCCGGGAGCGTCTCCTTCACCGCCTCATCGTTTGTAACTGTCCTGGAGTCACTTTGGTGCGCTAGAGGGTTTTGAAGGTCCCTAGATGGCCCCGGGCCCTTACTACGCTTACATCCGACAGCTTTAGAGTCCAGCGCCTCCGGCTGTTTTTTCGTCTTCCTCTTTCTCCGCCGGTAGTTGCCGTTTTCAAACATATCCAGACACTTGGTGTCTAGTGTCCAGTAACTGCCCTTTCCGGGTCGGCCCTTCTCTCTGGGCACTTTGATGAAGCAGTCATTCAGAGACAGATTATGGCGAATGGAGTTCTGCCAGCCCTGTTTGTTGTCATGATAGAAAGGGAACCGGTCCATGATGAACTGGTAGATGCCGCTGAGCGTTGCGCGCTGCCCCGGCGCGCTCTTGATGGCCATGGCGATGAGCGCGATGTAGCTGTAGGGGGGCTTCTGCGGCGGCTCCTGGCGGCCTGGCACGAAGCTCAGCGCGGCGGGCACGAGTCCACCGCTGTACCCTCCGCACACGTAGATCAGCGGGGGTCCAGAGAGGCTCAGGGCAGAGGATGGTACTCCGAGCGGGGCCAACCGGCCGTGGTCGAGAGTCATGACGCCGGGGAATGTTGAGCCTGCTCCCGGATCGCCTCTCCGCCACTGACTGACTCTCCAGCCTCATAAGGGCCCCAGAAAAAAAAAAGGTTAATAATTGTTGTACGTTTGCTGTGTTATGTTGACTTTGCGCTGGGAAATAAATTGTCCATCATAAACAGTCGGTGGTGTTCTCAGCCCACCCACATTAATTAAAATTTCATTGCGCTCAAACTCCCTCAAGTTCCCCTCCTCTGCGCCACAGCCAATGAGGTGCCGGGTTATTCCCTCATCTGTTTATAGAATTAGTCGCTTGATAAGTCTGCCCACCCAGGTTGAATCAAGCTGTGTTTATTTGGAAAAATTTCCGGGCACCCAATACATAAACGCACTGATGTGCTGTTTGAAATATCACGTCCACCCCTGACGCTGAGAGCTGCTCACACAGAGAGAACAAGCAAACATCGCCGAGTCCTTTTGGGGAGTTGCTGTGGGATCACTTAAACGAAAACAAAGTGTATAAAAGAGGAAAGAGCTTAAACCATTTCTTATGAGCTGTGTCGGGGCCACTTCTGGCCTCTAGTCCGAAAAAAAAACGGACAGGGAACTGACGATTTTCTGCAGCAAATATCAGAAAACGTCTATTCAAGCAATTTCTGAGGACACAGATGACTGACAGGACGATCCTGATCACGTTACTGCTGCCGGAGCTGCAGGCCAACAGCTGCTGCACAGTCTGAGTAATACTTTTATTTCTGTTGTTGCAGGACTTAAATGTCTAATCGTACAGCATCATGCAAATAAATTGTAATTAAAGTTCTAAAATGTATATTTAAACGTATTTGTTCTTTCTCACTTTTTTGATGGTTTGTTTGTTTTAATAAGGTTGAGGCTCTTACCCCTCCTTATCTGCACAAGTATAAGTTTAACCAGAGTCTCACCTGCTGGATGTGAAACAAATATCGTTAAGATATAGTTCATAATACAAACCACATGTCCAGGAAAGTGATGGAATTGTTTAAAATGTCACAGAATTCTGAAGCTGTAATTTGTAAATTTGTTTGAACCTTTATTTAATTAACAGACTTTATAAATAAAGTGATTTCAGAAAATATCTTGAATTTGATGCCAGCTGCAACACATCTGAGAAAATACATGGAAAAGTGACAGCACGAAATGTCTTGGAAGCATGGATTCATTAGACCACAGAACACATTTGGGTTGTCTTTATGTTCATGTCATGTCTGCACACGTCCAGAGATGCAGGGATGCTTTCCCAAGGTTCTGCTGTCATGTTCATCGTGGTGATGCAACAGTTTCTCCTGCAGAGCTGCCAGTGGACTGAATCAGCAGCAGGTTTTGGACTTGGCCTTTATGTGCTGAGATTTCCTCAGATTTCCTCAGATTCCCTCAGATTTGTTTGGCACAAACACCATCAGGTTTGGACAGACCAAACCAATCCTGGCATCCTTGCCCATCAGGAATAAGTTACTGACTGTAAAAATGCTACTGCTTGTATATGTACTAAACCTTTCTGTCTTTTGCCACAATCCTCTTTAAGTTTTGCTTGTATTTTCTAAATACAGTAAAAGTTCATCAGTGAAGGCACTGAATGAACCCTTTACAGAGTTTGTTATTTGCAGCGTTTCAGAAAACGTCCTGCCTTTTCTGTAAATATTGTTTGTGGTTAGAAAAGAAAAAACCAGCAGTGTAAAGTCAGCCAGTGTTAATGCCGATGCAGAACTTCTCTCTTTTAATTGTCCTTAGAGACGCTGCAGGACAGTTTTACCTTACAAGGACAACATAGGCAGTGTAATATTTGTAGATGTGACCATGAAGCTTTATATTATGTATTTTCCTGTTTATAGGTCAGAGGAGGATTATAACAACTTTACAAGTGCACACAGCTGGTTCCTGCTTACATTAGGGATTCTGAGCTTTTCAGTGAATAAACTCAGAAGTTTTCGCCATTTTCTTCCAACAGACGGTGATTCATTAACAAATTAAACTAAACTAACATACGAGTATCTGACATGTGCAGGCCACGGCACGCAGCATTGATGATTTAACATTTTCAGAGGACATTCTTTCCATCTGGATTGCGGGACACGTTGTATGATCTATACTGATGTAGGAGCATTTATCTGCAGCTGCTGCAGCCCACACACTTGATGAGTTATGTTTTAAAAGCTGGCTGCTAAAAAGCTCCTGCAGTCTTTAATCCCACAAAACCAACTGCATTATTTGATATATGAATTTCTGAGACTTCTGCACCATCTGCATAATTAAAAGTTTCCCAGAAAAAAACGTATATAATTAAAATGAAATAGCTGTGGTCAGTTCATGACCATTAATGGCCTTTCTATGGCATGGAAACCAATTTATTTTGAATACATATGGTAAACAAACACACAAACAAACAAAAAGAAACCAAATTAAATAAATAACATTTTGCTTCCAGAATGATAATAATAATAAAAATATAACAAAAATAAATGTTTACAGACAGTGAAAGATTAATAGTGAAAGCTTCTTGTATTATGCAATATGTTGATTATACACTAAATATATTCTAAATTATATAGACTGCTGTCATAAATATTACGTGTACACACACACACACACACACACACACACACATATATATATATATATATATATATATATATATATATATATATATATATATATATATATATATATATATATATATATATATATATATATATATTTATAGTCCATAGTCCATAGAAACACAGAAACATTTTCTTTTCATACATGAATATGAATATGTGAAACGTGTGTTTTCCTCTTAAACTCTAACCTCCCTCTCTTCTAATAAATATTTCTGTGTGTTTGCTGGTAACAGTTTATTTGTGGCTGACATTGAAAAATATTTGCGCTGCGTGAAACTCTTCCAGATCCGTGGGGCGACGGGCGGGGGTTGGGGTTGGGATTTGGTGGCCCTCCTTCCCCACCCATGTGCCGTCTCGTCGGTGCTGCAGGTGTGTGACGGCCCTGCTGGGTGGTGCTCTCCGTGGATCCTGGGCTGTTTCAGTTTTCCATGGGAGTGGGGATCCATCACTTATGCGCCGGTATCTGTGGAGGTCTTCTGCTTGACACTGACCCAACACAACAGTACCAAAAACGTTTTGGTTGCCTTCACAAGTTGTTGCTGAACGTTTGTTGAAGGTCAACGTCTCTCCTTTATGCGTCTCTTCAGCTCTGACTGCTCCAGCTCCTGCACAAATCAGAGGGGTTACATCCAACATGATGAACAAACATCATCCACTCATGTAGACGCAAACATCACACACACACCAAACTACACTACACACCAATGAATTATCAATAACACACACAACATCCATCACAATCTTCCGTTGCGGTGTCTTTCTGTACTTCCCTGCCGGGGATTTTCCAAAGAAAAAAAATCTGTCTCAGATCCTAATAAAATTTATACTGTCAAGAGAGCCGGTGTAGGAATTTGTACATCTATGTGCATATTTCTTTTGCAGTTCCCAAACATCATTATCTTTGTTTTACTCAGATTCAATGATAATTTATTAAAATGAAACCATATTTTTCATTTACTCACTTATTTAGTTACATCTGCCAACAGTTTGTTTAAGTCTCACAAAATATTTTTTCAACATCTGCAAATAGAACTAATTTAAATACATCCCAGACTTTACATCTACCATTCATATATGGGATGAAGAATTTAGAGCCCAACACTGACCCCTGTGGGGTGTCTGACAAATACAGCACAGAAAAGGTTAAATTGAAAAGGTCAGATTTGGTTTTTGTGTTTCTGGATAGTCGCATATTTTATTCCAATTTGCATTTACCAGTGCTTTCCATATATTTTTATGCTTATGCTGCCTTGTCTCTTTTTGCAGTTACTTTGGGTGTCTATCTTGCCATTTTAGAGATAATAGTTGTTCTTTGGTAATATTCCAGTATTTATTTTTTCCTGTTTGCAGCTGTGTTGCATCTATTAGTGTTTATTTTTGTGTCTCTTTGGAATTGTTCTCCAGCTCCGGCCCTTTTTATTTTCTTTGTTTGTGTTTAATGCCTTTTTCCACTCAGTTGTGGCTCTTTTGTTTGTCTTTATAGCCATTTTGTAAGCAGCGGTTTTACATATTTGTCCCTATTGAGTCACGTCGGTCTCTTTGTAGTTTGTTTCCATTGCTGTTTGGTCATTTGGACACTTTCTGCACACAGTAGTAATGTTGAATATTTAATAAGGCCGTCATGTGCAGAGAAATCCCCAAGTTTGATATGACTCTTTCAACATAACAATCTCTTAGTAGAGTCTGAGGTTTGACTTGAGAGGCAGAGAGTTCATGGAGTTCTTCGCGACTTGGAGAGCAAAGATTCACCTTTGTTGAAACACTTTTTCACTCCATTTTTCATTTTATCGTACGCGTATTGGTGCTATTCAGAGTTGTGCAGTCTATCTCAGCTGTCACAGGGAGAGATGCAGGGAACAATCTGGACACTCAACCTGTTTTTTTTGCTTTTAAATCCAAGATTTAATAATGTGTTGTATCTAGTGACACCTTCTGGACGGACAAAAACGATCCCCCCCCTCTAAAAAAAAAACAAAAAAAAACATTGCATTGTTTAAACAGTACAGTAAATGGGACATAGTAAATAAATTGTCATTTAAATGCTACCACAACTCAAGCATTGGTGGTTCAGTGGTAGAATTCTCGCCTGCCACGCGGGAGGCCCGGGTTCGATTCCCGGCCAATGCAGGGTCCTTTTTGGGCTTTGGGTCAGGAGGACTCAGGTTCGAGTCTCCTGGGCGGCAACATCGGTGAATCACTGCGCAAGACCAGACACTCCCACTGCTCCCCGGGCGCTGGGATAGCAGCCCACTGCTCCTACTGAAAACCAGTGATGGGTTAAAAGCAGAGGCAAATTTAAGGGTGTTTCGTGAGATACATACTGACAAGAATAATAAAGTTTAACTTTATTAACTACATTTTTCACTGCTGACAATCCACAGGAAAGTCTTGATTCCATTTGAGTTTCAATGCATGAAAAGATCAAATTTACTTTAATCATTTCCTGTCTGTTAAATGATTCATGCAGCTTTAGGCTTTGAAGGGAATTTTTTTGATTGTGTTTGTTTAGTTCAGAATCCGATGGTTGTATTTATGTCTCCATGGTGAACTAGCAGAGACTGACATTATAACCTCGACGAATAACAGAAGACTTTGCTGTTTGGATGTGGTTGTGAAGAGTATGGCTCCCTGCAGGTGACCCCAGAATAGCAGCTGGAGCAGATGTTGAGACGGGAGGGTTCTGGGAGTCTGTGCAGAACAACTAGCTGGTGTTTTTCACCCGACGTTTTATCAGTTCATTTACCAGGGAAGACTCCAGATCGTTAAAGTCCCCCTCACTCAGTCTTTTACTTAAACAGACTGGCCTGTGAAGGATGCCGTGGCTACAGCTCTCCACAGTCACTACAGCACCTGGACCACGACCGGGCTGCTTGTCACTGACTTCAGCTTTGCTGTCAATATAATCGCATCAAAAGGACGGATCAACAGGCCTGTTTTCACCCATGTTACAGGATAAAAGACGTAGAGTTAGAGGAAAAGACTCCTCTCATCTGCACTACAAGCAGAGTTCATCTACATACACACGGAGAGTGAGCAGAAGATCTCCAACCTGACCTTGACACTGGACAACGAACACTGCTGGACCGCTGAAAAGGCACAAGAGAGCGTGTATTTCCTACGGACGCTCGGGAAGAAGTGGAGCCTTCTTCAGGACATCTGGGCTTCTTTGTGCTGAGCCTGGTATCTCACTGTGGTTTGTCAGCTGCAACAGAGGAAATGTGCTCCAGAGGGTCATTGACGGTGATGTAGAAGCTACAATAGTCTGATACATGTCCTTTTTTCACCTTTTTCTTGAGAACAATTTGATGATTCATTTATTTTTATCATTTGCTACTTCTGGGCAGAAACTATTTACTTATTTATTTTCCAGACTGCAACAAAGCAGGTCGGAGAACATGTGAACATTCCCAGACCTTTCAACTCCTCTTAAATCGCCCTGACTTGTTTGTACTAAATGAGATGCTTCAGAAAGTCCGACTGCTCCGGTCCCGGCCCTGTTGGTTTTCCAGTTATCCTCCTGTTCACTTCAGTTCACTAATGCTTCTGTAGACACCTCGTTCACAGAGTATTTTAAGTATTTTATTGCACACTGCTCCTCGAAGCTGCAGAGATTTTGTCCTCATCACTACCAAGCAGCAGCTGCTCAGACTCGTTCTCATTCCAGCTTTCTGCCATCCCTTTTTCCAAATTTGCTCTAATTTCCGAGCAAACCTGACGTCAGAAGCTGCATGCCTGCCATATTGAGGGCCAAACGAATCATTTATGCTGCTGTTATGTGTCAAGAAAGCATCACACGATGACAATATTAATTAGATTAAAAAAGACTCAGTTAATCCCTGAAGGGAAATTGATTGTAGTCATGACTTAAGTCTCTTCAGAGATTCGTTGTAGAGGTTTACAGCTGTGAGCAGGAAGGATCTCCAGCAGCATCGGTGACGCAGCAGATCTGGAGAAACCTGACTGAAGACCCCGTTGCTGAATCACCGAGCTGTAAAGAAGATGCTCAGGGTTGTCCACGATCTTCTTCATTTTATGAAGTATCCTGCTTCACACAATCAGCTCCTGAACAGCACCAGACTTCTTTATCACTATGTTGAATTTATTTAAGTTTCGTATCCCTCATGTTATATCATCTGGTCATAACACATTAAATACTTACAGTTTCTTGTACCAGGGGAAGTTCCCAGGTCATGGAGCTGAAAATTGTGCACACTTGAACATTTTCAGTGCATTCAGACCCCCCCCCCCTCGCTCTGATCTCAGAACTAAATTTAACTGTGCCACATACAATTTGCACAATCAGATTTAGAGGCTTTTTTTTTTTTTTTTAAAACACTGAGTATAACATATGTTTTAAGATTCTGGGAAAGCTGGAAAAAATTAGATTGCGAGTGGAACAACATTCATTTTTTTGTTCTTTTTTATTGAATCTGAAGAATATTCTGTTATTGTTTTTGTCTCCTTTGCCACAGAGAAGTTTTACTCGGCCACACGGCTCCAACTTATGACAGTTTAATTCACCGATTCATGTTTTTTTAATCCTGTCTTTTTTAACATGACTTAATGTTTTCATAAGTGTGTTTAACAACACCAAACCTGAAGAGAACCATCAAATCTTCATCTTAAATGAATAATTAAGTTATAATTATGTCGACAGATCACTGGGAAACCCTATAAAAATGCTTCTCAGTTCATCGTAACATTTCAAACATCTTGTTAATACCTGAGCAATTAGTAACAAGTCAAACGACGACAGGTATAGTTTATGTTCAAATTATTCAGAGAAGAGTGAAATGTGAAAACCTGAAATTGAAAACTAGGAGCCGAAGTGTCTCTGAACATAACGAGAAGATGCCCAGTCCTCATCAGGTGACGTTTGGAAGAACATCCGTCTTCTTCTTGGGAGCAACCAGATACTTCACGGCCCAGTGCACCAAAAACGCAGGGACTCCGAATCGGCTGAAATCCTGCAGATTCTGTCCAGACACCTTGTAGGAGTAACTAAACGGCTGTCCATCGCTGTGAGTGTTGGGAGTCTTTCTCGGGGCGGTTTCTGTACCAGTCTGCATGGGATTGCTTCTATCCCCAGTTCCAGAGGATCCCGTCTGACTGTCAAAGAGCCAGGATGGGGGGCTCCCGCGGAGGTCTTCCTGCTCCTTGACAGTGGTGAGGACTTGTTGTGTGGCCTCGCATCTCTTCCTCTTTGGTTTTCTGGCGTTTCCCTGAGCAGCGCCGTCACCATCGCCGTCCCCGTCCCTGTGATCACTGTCCAAAGTCGGGAGGTTCTGCTGTGCTGTGGGGTTAGGATGCTCGTCTGAGGCAGGCGGTTCTACTGGACTCATGCGGCTTGAAGATGAAGAGGTCACAGGGAAAGTGCTTGGCTGTTTCTGGTAAGGTGGGAAGGAGCTGGAGTCCTTCGAGCTGTGGACAGGAAGCTGTGAGCTGGCTACCATAGCAACAGAGTCAGGTCTGGATGAAGCAGTGGTTGGGCTGGGCTGAAGGAGGGTTGGAGATGCTTCTGGGGATGCTTCAGAGGATGAGGAGCTAATACACGGAGGGGGAAACATATCCCAAGGGTTTGATAAAGGCTCGTCAATCATGCCTGTGACTACATCTATCAGGATGTCCTCTGCAAGAGCAGGTGAGGCGTCGCTGACACCACAGACTCCCTCTACATCTGCTTGCATAGACATTTGCCAGTCTGCATGATCAACAGAAAGCACTGTCGGCTCTGGAAGTTCACACACCCGAGGTAAATCTCCATCCATCTGCGTACTCGTTCCAGCATTCGCAGCCCGCTCTGCATCCTCCTCGGGCATTAGAAGGCAACGCACTGGTACAGTGAAACATTTCTCGCTCTTGTATCTGATCCTGTCCACATCAAAGCCCGTAGCGCAGCTGGTCACAGACGCACTGTAAGCGGAGGTTGAAGGTTGTGAGCTCTCAGCTTGGCGCCTCGTTGGCATCAGCTTCTCCCTGACATCACTCAGCACAGCCTGCAGACAGTCATTCTGCCACTCCCCCAGCAGCTCAGACAGATCCAGGCCACACTGGCTCCTCTGGGAGTCCTCCCGACCCAGCAGATCCTGCCAGGTCCTGCAAATCTTCCCTCTGACAGAGGGCAGAGTGGTGCTGCAGGGGGTGTTGTCTTTCACCGGGCCGACTGCGGTTGTGGCCAGCTCTCCCACTGTTAAGAAGAACCTGCATTTAGTCTGCTCTGGGCTCATGTGAAACTGCAGCCGGTAGTTCTGAACGATCACGGTGGTGTTGACCAAGCTGGTGAAACACTCACGGTCCTCCTGCTCCTGGAGATGCTCCCAGGCGGATGCGGTGAGGACTGCCGGGACATGCAACATCCCGTCGGACAGGAAGAGAAGCCCGGTGGGACCGTCGGAGCCTCGCGCCTGGGACAGGGACATCTGACCCACGCCAATGACGTGAGCCTTCAAGCGTCCTCGGCTGGCGGCGCCCTCCTCCTGCTCGTGGTCGCCGTAGCTCAGGATCAGACTCTCTATCCACGGAGTCACTTTACTTGGAGCAGGTCGAGGCATGTTTGTAGTTTCAAAGTTTTCCTCAAACAAACAGAGGTCCCATCACGACATCACTGTGGACGTCATAACATCTGCTCACCCGTTAACGCCAGCTTATATAGCTGCTATTCAGCTGGCACGCCACTGTCAATGTATGCATTATTAAGTTAAAGCATAATCAAAACAAGTAACGTAAACCAAACAAACAAAAAAACTTAAAGCAATCCTTCTAAAACTACCGTCTTCTCATTATGGCGGTAACGACTCTGTCAAGGGGCGGAAATGTCAGCTCCTCCAAATTAAAAGCAGAAATGTTTGTTAGAAGTTCTTTTATTGGCTCGTATGGCAAAGAATTTTACACAAATAAAAATAAAAGAATACAATCAGTTTTTTGTTTTTTAATTTGAATGTGTGATTGATTAAAAATTAGATGAATATTAATCGAGAGTAGTGACACCGGAATTACGTTTCAGTGGTAACCTCGGAGAAAACGAGTGCATGACGGCTGCGATCCATTTCGTTTAGATCCTCATTTTTAAGGTTTAAAATGTAGAAAACAGAAAGCAAATCACTCTTGGTCACCACAGGAAAATAAAAAATACACTAATTTAAATTAAACGACAACCTCTAAATATTTATAAACGAAATAGACAAAGTTTTGTCTTATAATTTTTGCAAAGTTTTCACGTAGCTTATTGGAACAGTGTTTGTTTGGGCACTTTCTGTGTAGTAAATGAGACGTACATGGTTCTTGTAAAAATAGTGTGATATGAAGATCATGTTTGACGTTCCCCTCTCTATCGCTCTCTTTCTCTCACACACACACGCACGCACACACAGGCAGACACACACAGAATTCCACAATGATGTTGCTGGTTATCATATTTACTACTTAACCTTTGTCCTTGAATGCAACATAACACGTGCCTTGACGTCCACTTATAGCGTTCTCGCCTGCAGCCTCTCATGTTGTTGTCAGTAGAGTTCTGCACTCAACAAAATCTTTTATAATTCTTAAGGTAAGATCCTTAAGATTACTTAATATTAAAAGCAATAACGGAGCACAGTATGTTTTAACAAATGGTAAACAACCAATGCGTGTGCTTTAACTACGTGTCTTTAATTTCATGACATATCGCCTGCTAATAATCCTTTAAAGGTAAATTGATCAAATTAATGACGAAGTGATACCATCGTCGTCACGGGAACCGTTGAACTGGGCTCGGGTTGCTTTGCTGCTAGCCTAGCCGTACCTGCCCAACCCCGTTTAGATATTTATGAATTTTACTGTTTTCCACCCGGTTTTGTGACGTGAGCAATTTCATAGATGATTGCGGATACGTGTTATGAACATTTAGGGGTTTAAACGCCCCTCGGCACTGCGATGGTCCACTAAGTAAACAGCGTTAACGAGCAGATACGTAATGCCGCGCTGCTTGACGTGGTCTGCCGACAGGACACGGCAGCGTTTGCGGGGCTGTCCCACGCCCGAGACATGCCCAACTCTGCCGCCGCGGAATCCGCCACGAAGGTTTCGGACCCACAGCACTCCCAGAAACTCCTCCGAGTCCTTCGCAGCTTCTGGCAGGAGCAAAGTTTCCACGATGCGCTGCTGGTCGTCGATGGGGAGCAGCTTCCCGTCCAGAAAAACATCCTGGCTGCTGCCAGCCCTTATGTCAGGTGAGGAATTCAGAAACAGTCACTGAGTTAGGACGTGATCAGGCACGTGGTGTGAGAGCACAGGTGTGTCCGCTGTCACCAGGTGCAGCTGCTCGGTGCAGCATTGAGCTTTTGACAGAAAAATGTTTTACTCATTATCTGACTGTCAGCAAAAGAGTCTTATTGTTGGTGTTAATGCCTGTAAATACTATAATGATGGTTTGCAAGATTGCTGACGGTAACAAAATGCAGGAATGAACAGCAAAGTCCTGACTGGTTCTACAAGTTTACTAAGTTAATTTTCTTTCCTTTTTTGAAGCTAACATGGCAAAAGTAAGGAAAACAGATCACACCTAAAACTGGCAGCTTTTTAGACATCTACACAACAAATGCACAAATACTATCAGGAGGAGGGGAAAAAGCAGAAAGAAGCGGAAGCTTCAAACATTACATGGAAACTTTTGCATACATTTAAATTGTCAAGGCCTCTGAAACTGTTTTATTACGCATTTTATTGCATCTGATTCCTTGTCTGAGTTTCTTATCATGACCCATGAGAGTTCAGAGTGTTCAGGCAGTTTCTCTGACTTCTTACTTTAGTTTTAGTAAAGTCACAACCAGCCATACTGACATGTTTTCAAGCCAGCAGCTGATTTTACTGCACCACCTTTGGTACATTTTATATTTTATTGTTGCTCAAAATTGAAATTCTGTGTGTGTAAACACCTGGAAAATTAGAAATCTGAAGGAGGAAAAAAAAAAAAAAAAAAAGCTTTTAACCTGAGACGGCGAGAGCAGTTTTCTCAGGAGGAGTGGACCAAATTACCCGTTCCAGCGTTACTCTCACCGTCTCTACAATGTTCTTCGTAAAAATAGGTGAAGTTATTGTCTTCATTTTATCAAAACGTTCCTTTTGTCTATCCCCACTGCTCATACTAAAATGATATATTTAGATGTGCAGCTGCAAAATCGTTTTGATCTTGAATAATTCTAACAGTTATTAAATATATTAAAGGCAAACATGTCTGCTTGTAAATGTGGTGTTTTATTATTCTAAGGTCTTATGTTTGAAGCTTTCTATGTCTTAAATGATGGTGCTTTTAAAGTCCTTCTGTTTTTGTAGAAATTCTGTGCAGGAGAGTTTTTAAAACTGGAAAGTTTCTTCTAGTCTAATAATTCTGTGAAAGACTCCAGTTTTATTTATTTTTTTTCATTCTCTGACGTGTTCTGTTATCCGTGTTTCTGTTTAGGACGAAGCTGAACTACAACCCTCCAAAAGAAGATGGCTCTACGTACAGAATTGAGCTGCAGGGGGTCTCCATGGCCATCATGAAACAGATCCTGGACTACATCTTCAGCGGTGAAGTGAGTGTGGACGCTTGAAGCTTATGTTCTGGGAGGTTCCGAATGTGGTCTCCCATTTCTTATCGTCCATTCTCAGATCACGCTGAGTGAGGAAACCATCCAGGACATGGTGCAGGCGTCGGATCTACTCCTCATGACTGACCTGAAGTCTCTGTGCTGCCAGTTCTTGGAGAGCTGCATCACTGCAGAGAACTGCATTGGTATCCGTCTCTTCTCTCTGCATTACTGCCTCTACCATGTGCACTACGCTGCCACTGAGTTCCTGCAGACACACTTCCGCGATGTGGCGCTCACGGAAGAATTCAGGGAGCTGCCCTCGGACAGGCTCTGCGAGCTGCTGGCCATGGAGAAGCTCAACGTGGGCAACGAGAGGCACGTGCTGGAGTCTGTGGTGCGCTGGTTCGCCCATGACCCCACCGACCGAGGGGTGGGTTCCGTTCAGTGTGTTGGTTAAAAACTGTGCGAAACCTTGGCGTTATATTCGATCAGGATTTGTAATTTAAATAGAATATTAATCAGGTTTGTAAATCTCCATTTTTCCACCTCCGTAATATCACAAAGATCAGGAGCATCCTGTCCCAGAGTGATGCCGAAAAACTAATTCATGCGTTCGTATCTTCTAGACTAGATTACTGTAACGTGTTGTTGGCTGGATGTCCAAGTAATTCTCTGAACAGCCTCCAGCTGATCCAAAATGCAGCAGCGCGAATGCTGACAGGAATCAACAAGAGAGACCACGTCTCTCCAGTTTTAGCTTCCCTCCATTGGCTCCCCGTAAAATTTAGAATCCAATTCAACATTTTATTACTGGCATATAAAGTCCAAAATTAACAGTATCCCATAAGCATAATTGTGGTCCATTGTTCTTGTAGTTTGTTGTGCTTGTCTGGCCCTTCTTTTCCTATTCTTTGCATGTTCTGTGGACCAGAACCTCAGGAGCTGCTTGCTGACCTGCAGTCTCACCTCTGACCATCCCTGTGTCTGTCTTCACCTGTCTGTATGGATGTCTGTTGGATACTTGCTGACACCCCGACCTGCAGTCCTCATCCCCTTGTATCACCAACTATCCATATATCACCCATATACACACAGATGTCTAAGTTCTGCTGGTGAAAGATAATTTTACTATTGTATCCTGTCTTGTACCTTTGACGGTGTGTCAATGTCTCTCTTCTCTCTGTTCTACCTGGCTGGTCTTCAGCAGGAGGGTCCCCCCTTATGATCCAGGTCCTGATCCAGGTTTCTTCCCTCTTAAAGGGGAGTTTTTCCTGCCACTGTTTGGCTTAAGGTTTTTCTCCCACTAGGGGAGTTTTTACCTGCCGTTGTTTGCTTGGGGATCATGTTCTGGGTCTCTGGAAAGCGCCTAGAGACAACTTTTGTTGTAATAGATGCTGTATAAATAAAATATAATTGAATTGGTTGGAAAAATGTGGTTTACCTGTTCCACAGCTGATTGGAAAGATGTTTTTAGTTCCAGTCAAGTTTCTATTTTGGAAGGACACCAAATGCAATTTGTGACAGAAGTGAATGTGGGACTTATTTTGATTTGTGACTGTTTTTTCAGTGCAGGACAACAGTCTAGTTTCTACAGGCATCGTTGCAGTTACTTTGGATGTTTTAATCAGGATTCAATATTTTTATTTTTTAATTTCCTTTGCAAAACATTTCCATGACACCTGCACAGCGTCGAACAGCCAACACAGGGCCAAGTGCTCATAAAGACCTCTTTTGATATTTTTAAAAAAACACTTCAACCTCCTTGATCTCAGTGGAAACCATCATGAGGTCCAGAAGTCTGAGAGGACAATTCATGAGGACTCAGGAGAAGTGCTGTGCAAGCAGAAATGACAAATAAAAAAACAAAAAACACTTAAATGTGATGTCTTTGCAGACAGTATGATCCCAAAGTGTGTCATGTTTTTTCTTATTCTTCTTGCAAATAGTGCAGAAACATCCTTGTTGCACCTTTTGCTTCGGGAGTCTTCCTCAGCACATTTCTTTCGTAATGTGCAGAAAGTGTTTTTACATCATCTTCTTGAAGACTGCATGCACATGCTTGTCAGCTCAGGTCGCTCTAAAATCTCGCTGTACTTTTCTGCATTAACGCTCCCCTCGTGGAAGAGTAAATGGCCTTTGCCAGCAGCGCTGGGACACCCCCATCACAGAGCCTGGCTTTTGGACTTGTTGCTGGTAACGGTCTGGATGGTTTTTTTTTTTTTTTTTTTATTTGCGGTCCAGAGCACACATGGCCAATATGATCCATCCCGGATGCCTCTGAGCCCAAAGATGTTGATGTTACCTGTGAACAAGGCATAAACGTAAACAATGCTTTTTGCACAGAAAAGTTTTATGTTGAGTTTATATAAAAATGTATTCCATCCGTGTTTGCAGGTGCACATGAAGGAAGTGATGTCTGCCGTGTGGCTGCAGGGCTTGGACGTGAGCTACCTGAGAGAGCAGGTAAAGTGACCGGAAAAACATGCAATTAGAGTGTCACAAGAGCTCAGAGGCACGCTGCATTCATCTGAAAATACTGAGAATATGTGAGAAACTGGCTGTTCTCATTTTTCCTTCACTATTTAGAGCACCAATGAAATATAAACGTCCTAACTAACACAGGTTCCTGTGGAAAATGTTGATCAGGCAGGTTGTGACTCGAGCCTTGTCATGTAAACCTGCATTTGTTTAGATTTGATATGATGCAAACAGTAGCTCAAACTGAAACAACTCACAAAATAGCATTTATTGACTCTTTTGAGATGTATATTATAATTGTGAAATGATGAGACCTGATCGCATGTTAAACACAGCTCTGCTCCTGCTCTGACAGGTCGGAGCAGGAGCGTTCCCAGTTGCTTCGTGTCGCATTTGCTGTTTTTGAGTCTAAACTTTTCTTTGCTGCGTCAGCTAATAACCCAACTGTGTCGTCCCATCAGTCCATGGGGGAGCCGCTGATGAGGGAGGTGATCAGAGAGTACTGCCAGAAGGTGCTGACGGAGGAGCCGCTGCAGGGCGAAGCCATGCTCGCCGCCTTCAAACCCAGAGGTTACTCCGAGTGCATTGTCATAGCAGGAGGAGAAGATCGCAAGTAAGTCGCTGTATGTTTGTCCCACAACAAGGTTGTCACTGTTTTACCACTTAGTGGCTTTAACTAACCTGTAAAATAACACATCTGGATTGACGTGGTAGAGAAAATGTTTGCACTACCCTTTTTTATTTTCCTTTCACATCGTCTTCTGTAAGTTATTAATTGTTCAGTTGGATTTCTTGCAGCTTTTTATCAGCAGTCCTGAGCGACTTCATTTAGCTGGGTTTACGTCAGTATCACTGAAGGTCAGATTATGTGACCCTTGACTTGCTTTGTCACTAGTGCAGAATGATCCAGCTGCACAGATAGTCATCTTTCTCATTCGGAAAAACGTGGTCTTTTTCTGTGTTTTCATAACAATTTAACAGTCAGTGAATCCCTGCGCTTGTGGAGGAGTCACACACGCAGGGATACGAAGGTATGTTACGTTTAACCGAAGCTGAGTGATGCCGCAAGGCCGCGATGCAAACCAGCGAGTTAGATCCACCACAGAAATGGCTTTAGACAATGAAAATCTCTTTTTTTCCTCTTTATAAGTGTATTTCGTGTCTAAGTCCAGATTTTGTGCTGTACCGTATTGGTATGTATGGACCAGGTTCCAGCTTTGGACATAAACAAAAACATGTTTCTTGCTAGTGTTTAATCAACATCAGATGAATAGTGAGAGATCTTGACTTGACGTGACACCTGAAGGTACTGCTTCACGACTTCTCTTCTGTTAGTAAATAAGCCGGTAGCTCTCCGCAGCATTCTACCTTGCTGCTGCCACCACGTGGTGGACCTGCAAACCTGCAAGTTGGACTTCACAACCACTTTATTTGTACCCATGAAAGCTTGCAGCTCAAACGGTCATACGTATTTGCAATTGTGATAGAAATGCAGATTTGATCACATTGTTTGGCAAATTGATACAGAAAGCGAGTACATTTCAAAGGGTTCCTGCCAGAATAAATGCCCGTCCGGAGCATGCACAGGGTGACAGCCAGCAGCAGAGAGGGCGAGGTGCTTTTTAACTGGTCGAGAGGTCTAGCAGAACCAGTCTGAGGGAGGGCAGCTATCTATGTCATCTGTTTGAGGAGTGAGGGGGCAGTTCAGAGACGCCAGCAAACACAAAAAATTCAGGCTCCTGCTTTGGCAAAATCAGTCTTGATTTTTTCAAGTGTCTATGTGTTAACGCGCTCACTGGGAAACCGTTCTTCAGAATGTGAACATTCTTTATCCAGCACGCAGATGAGCATCATTGTTGAACCTGTCTGATCTTATGAGCCTATCAAAGTCTAACGAGGCTATAAAAGAAACTAGAAGGTCACGCAGGCTTGATTATGTTATTATGTAGTTAATTGCAACTCTTATAGAGAAAAGGAGCTGGTCAGACATGTAAGAAAATTAAAAATTTGAGTTGGTCAGTGGAACTGGTGCAGCTACAGTGTAGTTTATACTTCTGTCACGTTGAGTGCCGGATTATTTTTCTGTTCCAGAAGTTCAACACAGTCATGAGTCTCAGCAAGAAAAAAGGTCCTAACCCAAAAAAAAAAAAAAGGTTTAAAAATGATCCAGGCTTCATCAGGATCACTGGTCTCGTTCTCCACAGAACCAGGAAGCCGACCTCCGTGACGCGCTGCATGTGTCCTCTCTACGACAGCAACAGACAGGCCTGGATCGAGCTGCAGCCAATGAGCATCGCCCGCCTCGGCCATGGCGTGATTGCTGCCGGTCAGTGCAACTATCAGACTGAAAAAAAAAAAATATATCAATCCGCTTAAGGACAAGTGAAACGGGAATGAGAACAGAAACATGTCTCAGTTATGTAGAAGAGATCAGCAGATTAATTAGGGGGTTGATGGAAACGTC